>JACEEZ010001253.1:370000-377500 GCA_016584305.1 Chionoecetes opilio | reverse complement strand
AGCCTTTCATGAGGTACCTTGTCAAAAGCTTTTTTTATATCCAAATCGACACAATCCTACCATCCGTCTCTTTCTTGCACCACATCAACTACTCTGGAAGTACTTCTATAATCTGATGATAACCATAGTCATTATCCATAGGTTGATGACTTGAAAGCCAAACTAGCGACTCAGGAGGTGGAGCTGCAAAAGAAGAATGAGGCAGCTGACAAACTCATTCGTATAGTTGAAGCCGAGACGTCAAAGGTAAGAAATTGGAATCTGAAATAGTGTATAAAAACTGGTATAATTATAATCTAGAAAACTAAATAAATCTGAGGGATAAGTAGGACAACATTGATCCATGTGCAGTATCTTTCAAAAGTTAAGTAGTGCTATAATGAGTTTCCTTGTCATTTGGAACTTTATAAAAGGAATTTTCCAGTTTTAAGAACTATTTCAACAATATATACAGTGGAACTCCCTTTATACGGCACCGTCCCATATCCAGCATATATACAAAAAATATGTAATAGATAATGAAATTGTGAAAAAAATTGGGCAAAAAAAAAAATACAATTCAAAATTCCCACGCGTGGTTGCATTTGCTCCCACGCCCGCCAGAGCGCACACATAGTCAGCCAAATACTACTTGTTTGTGCAACAGTCCTGCCTCCTTACAAGTCCTTTAAGCTTAAAATTACTTTATAATAGCCCGTGATAGACTAATCAACTCATCATGCTTAAAGTAAAAGCGGAAATGTGTAGTTCTTAATTACACTTAAGCTGAAGGTAGAGATATGTTAGTGGCTGTGGAAGTGGGAAAATAGAAAAAATAACATGGAATAAAAACAATATTGGGTTGTGTGTACGTGTTGAGGTAAGTATATGAATAAAGTTAAATGCAACAACGAGTAAAGATAAATGTAGTAAGTTAGAGTTAATTCACTAATAACCATCTCCACCAAAAATAACACACTTCACATTGTATTTAGGTTCGAGGTCAACAATTTTTTTTTTTTTTTTTTTTTTTAATACTTTTGAGTATTTATGGGTACACCTGGAGTAGGGGGAGGCGGTAGCAGATTGGTTATCGTCTCCGAGTGGTGTTCTCGGTGACACCAAAATCCACTTTAAATCTTTCTGCACCGTCGATTGGCCTAAAAACACCCACATGCTGCCCATTAACTCTACCTTTGATTGTGAGTGCATCGGAGGCCACATGGGGCGGAATGAGCCTCTTTATCACAGCATCACTATAACAATTATGCCTGCGCCACCTGGGCTGAGGACCAACCATCATAGCCCTCAATATAACCTCCAGGGCCAACCATCCGAGCCCTGGTGGTCACTACTTACAGGCGCTATTGGCACAAATATATATATATATATATATATATATATATATATATATATATATACATATATATATATATATTATATATATCATATATATATATCATATATATATATTATATATATATATATATATATATATATATATATATATATATATATATATATATATATATATATATATATATATATATATATATATATATATATATATTATACTTAACGTGAGGTGGTGAATTTCATTGATAGTTTTCAGGGCAACATAAACGCTCTTCTTCATATGTGTTGGGGTTTAATGATCAACGTTTCGCCAAACTATTGGCATCATCAGGCTAAAAACATTATTACAATTAGTAAAATCTAATATGAAAATTATAAAAACAAGTTATATGAGAATAAAATTATATTCTCCTAAAGATAACACACAAGACAATTGGAAATTAAAATAATAAGATAATAAGCGAGAACGAACCTGGCAGTGTATGCTATCGGGGTTGGTAGAGAACTGAATAAAGTGACTTGGTTAAGGAATTAGTCATTGCAAGTAGTCGTTGTAATTTCTTAACTAAATCACTTCATTCAGTCCTCCTCGACAGCATACACTGCCAGGTTCGTTCTCTCTTATTATCTTATTATTTTAATTTCCAACTGTCTTGTGTGTTATCTTTAGGAGAATATAATTATATTCTCATATAACTCGTTTTTTAGAATTTTTACATTATATTTTACTAATTGTAATAATGTTTTTAGCCCGATGATGCAAATAGTTCGGCGAAACTTTGCTCATTAAACCTCAACACATGTGAAGAAAAGCGTTTATGTTACCCTGAAAACCATCAATATATAGTATATATATATATATATATATATATATATATATATATATAATATATATATTATTTTATTTATATGGTACATATATATATATATATATATATATATATATATATATATATATATATTATATATATATATATATATATATATATATATATATATATATATATATATATATATATATATATATATATTTATATGGTACATATATATATATATATATATATATTATATAGTATATATATATATATATATATTTATATGGTACTATATATATATATATATATATATATATTTATATGGTACATATATATATATATATATATATTTATATGTATATATATGGAATATATATATATATATATATATATATATTATATATATATATATATATATATTATATATTTATATGGTATATATATATATATATATATATATATATATAATATGTATATATATATATATATATATATATATTATATATATATATATATATATATATATTGTCTTTGAACAGGTTTCAAAAGAAAATGAAGTGGCCAATGAGGAAAAGCGAAGAGTGGCTATTATTGAAACTGAGGTTGCAAAGCGGAGGAAAGAGTGTGAAGAAGATTTGGTGAAGGCTGAGCCAGCATTAGCAGCAGCAAAGGAAGCCCTGAATACGCTAAATAAGGTATTTTTTAAATTTTGTATGGAGAATAAGTTTGTGAGAAAACATCGGTCATTGACAGCACAATACGTTTTTTTGGGGGGGTCAGGTTGTCATTTTGGGATGTCATATATTTGTCATTGGTGTTTTTGCAATAAAATAAACTAACTTAGTATCGTTAGCTCATATTCATCAGAAATTTCATGTAGTTTTAAAATCAAGAATTTCTAAATGATTTTGAAGACAGATATCAAATAATTATCTATGTTGAGAGGATCACATATTTTGTCCTGTATCATAAGATGATGCAATTAACAAGACTTACCATATAATTATGTATACTATAATTACCTTTGTATTTCTTAGAAAATTTGAATTTTCAAAGATTTGATAGCTTACCATACAGGCAATTCCAAATTGCTGACTCTATGGTGTCATTATTATTTCACAGCAAATTATCACATATTGGGCCTATCATCAAATATTTGTGGTAATAACAATGACATATATTTATTTTAATAAAATGTTAAAGCTATTCACATATGTGTCATAAGCGAGTCTTACTCGCTACCACAAGGCATGTTAACACTTTGATGACAGTAGTTTGCTTGTCTGCCTGCATATAGTGTCAGTGAGGCATCATCATTATTATCAAACATGATCCTTAAAAAAAAAATCGACAGTACACTTGGGACATTTGCATTAGGCCTATTAAGCTAACTGGTATGTTGGCATCATTACACACAGCTCATTAATATAGCTTGTGTGTTATGCATACACAAAAGGCATATATGTCAGCCTGTATTACATGGATGAGAATAGGTTTTGTGAAGAAAACATAACCTATGCTTTTCCAACTGATCCTGGCTCATTAGCATCAAGTTCTTAGTTATAATTCATTCTTAGTTCTAAGTTGACATATTTTGAAAAAATATTATTTTGTATTTTAGCATTTTCTTTTCATTCATACCTTAAATTTGATAAATCTGCCACGAAAAAAGTCCTACGCGCATCAAAATCGGTCTCTATAACAGTTTAAATGGCCAGCCGATCGGTGCGCACATGGCTGGACATTTAAATGACCAGAAATTTATCTTCATAATACAATTTGAATGAATTTAGAGTAATTTTTGCACGTCTATCCTTTCACAAAAACGTTTTCTCTTAGTCCACCTAATGAGAGAATGTGTGTAAACAGAACATCAGCTACACACAAGACTTCCTGCACATCCTTTGTGTCTTTGCCTGGATTTTACTCATATTATCATCAGTTAGAGATGAGCAAGAGGTCTTAATTATACAAGAAGAGGTTGGCAAGTATTTCAAAAGCACGGGAAGCAAAGAAAAGCAGCCATGGAGTTGAAACACTTGAAACACTTGAAACACTTTAATATGCTTACCATAATACATACGTTAATAAAGTTATATAACATAATTTGTGTAAGCAGCCCATACGAAGCCATACGGCTATTCGGGCAGCATCTCTGTAGTTTACAAACAAGTTTATCTAGGACGTCAGTAGCAATTACATAAAAGAAGAAGAAAAAAAAGAAAACAAAAAGAAAAACAAGGTAAACAAAACAAAAAAAAACAAAAAAAACCAGGAGAAATACATAGACACTTGCTCAAAAATTCATTTATAGAATGCTAATAAAATGTATTGTTGGCACTATAATAAATCTACATGACCATCATTGGAAATATATGAGAACAAATATTAGAACAAATATTAGAACAAATATCTTGTCAGTATTGGGACAATAAATACTTTTTGTATTGCATTTTAAATGAACATAATGTTGGTAAGGTCTTAACAGAGTCGGGTATATTATTCCATATCTTGGGACCAGAGTAGGCTAGTGAATGTTGAAAAACTGTCAGGTTATGTTGTGGTACACGGAGGTGTTCACAGTTGCGGGTGGGATAGTTATGTTGAGGGAGCAAGTTAATATAATGACCACCAATAACTAATTTGTGCATATATATTCCAATCTGTAATTTGTTTATGTCAAATAATTTCAAGATGTTCATATTCTTAAATAAAGGGTGAGTATGATCAAAGTAGCCCGAATTTGTAATGATCCTAATTATTTTCTTTTGTAGCCGGAACAGGGGAAGTAAATGAGTGGGATATGTGTTGCACCAGACTGGAGTACAATATTGAAAGTGTGGCAATACATGGGCATTATAGAGAATTTTAAGTATATTATTAGGCATAAGGTCTCTAATTTGATATAATAGAGATACGATTCTAGACAATTTAAGACATAATTCATTAATGTGTGGTTTAAAGGATATGTTATCATCAAAAGTTACACCTAGTAGTGTGTGTTGGTTAGTTCTGTTGATGACATTGTTGTTGTATAACAGAGTAGGAAGAATTTTAGTCGCCTTGTTGGTAAAGAGCATATAATACGTTTTGTTTAAATTGACGGTTAGTCTATTACTCAAACACCATTTATAAAATTTTTCAAGGTCTTGGTTGGCTGTTTCTATCAAGGATGTAGGGTCTGCACCAGTAATGAATAACGTAGAGTCATCAGCAAAAAGTATTGTTTTTAAATTTGTAACTACATTTGGGAGATCATTTATATAGATAAGGAATAAAATGGGACCGAGGACACTACCCTGAGGGACTCCGCACTGAATATGTTGAGGTATAGATAGACAATTCTGAAATTTTGTACTTTGGGTTCTACCGGTGAGGTAGTCTCTAAACCAGTCATGTATGATGCCACGTATACCATAATGTTTCAATTTTTGTAGTAAGATATCGTGTTTCACTGTATCAAAAGCTTTAGTAAAGTCTATATAAATAGTGAGCATTGTATGTTGAGCATCCAAGGCAGAGTAGATGTTATCGGTGAAGGCGGTCAAAGCACTAAAGGTACGTAAGCCTTGTCGAAAACCAAATTATTCTTTGTTGATAATAGATTTTTTGGTTAAGAAATTTAATAAAAAAAATTTCATTAATTTTTCGAATATTTTTGAGTAGGTGCTTAGCAGTGATATTGGTCTGTAATTGGCAATGTTGGCTTTTGGACCTTTTTTATAAATAGGGATTACGGTTGCATGTTTTAAACATTGAGGAAAAATTCCTTTTTCGATGGACTGGTTGAACAAGATTGATAATGGAACAGCTATTTGTTCTTTATTAGCTTTTAGGAGAGACAGAAATTTCATGGGTATTACACTTTTTTTTTTTTAATGAGTTTATTACAGCTGCAACGTCTTGTGGTAGTACTGGAGGAACAATCATTGATGTTGGATAATTACCTCTCAGAAAGTCAAGTGGGTTAATATCGGAAGGTGGGATGTTGTTATCTAAATTGGAAGCAATATCTGTATAAAACTTATTGAAGGCCTCTGCAATATCGGATGGGCATCTCATTACTTTATTATTCATTTTTATGTAACTGAGATAAGCTTTTTTGTAGTTATTTTTCAGCTGATTTATGGTTTTCCATATTTTGCGTGTATCATTTTTAAAGTTTGTAAATATCGACATATAGTATGAAATTTTATGATTTTTTATAATCCTATTTAGGACATTGCTGTATTTTTTATAATAACTTTCAGAGACAACACCTATTTTATAGTCCTTAAATAGATTATTTTTGGTCTTGACCGATTTACTTACAGCTGACGTTATCCAAGGGTTATGTAGCCGATTTTCAGAAATAAATTTTGTTTTTATTGGGAAACATGCATTGTATAAATTACTCAGTTTGTCTAGAAATGTATTAAAGTTAAAATTTATATCTTGTGAAGATAAGAGTGTGTTCCATAATATGGTGTGAAGTTTTTGAGAAAAAAGCTCCTTATTATTAGGAGTTACATTTCTGAATTCTATTTTATTGAGCTTTGATTTTTTGGGGGGGAAGGAAATATTTAAGAAAATTGGAAGATGGTCCGAAATGGGAAAGTGTACAATACCTGTGGTAAACTTTCCACAAAAATTAGTGTATATATGGTCTAGGAGAGAAAGGGTCACCCAAATTTAAACTATCTGGAAATCTAGTGGGTCTGGAGATGTGAGGAACAAAATTTAAAGTTTGAATGTTTGCTAGAAAGTTATTTGTTGGTGTATGGGCTGTATGCTCAAGTAAGTTTATATTAAAGTCTCCTATGAGTATTATTTTATTCTGTTTTGCTTTGTCTTGTAATGCTGTATTTATGACATTCGTGAATTCGTCTACTGCAATATGTTTACTATTTGGTCTATATATTGCACAAATCAGAAAACTGATAGATTCAGTAATAATTCTAATAGTAAGTAATTCAATGTCATTATTGATACATGTTAAATCATATTGTTGTTCAGATTTTAAATTGTCAGAAACATAGATAGAAACACCTCCTTGAGCCCTAGTGTTCCTGACAAGATAATAGGAGTGATACCCAGGAAATTCATGAAGATGTTTGTTATTATCAGTCAGCCAAGTTTCTGTGACAGCTATGATATCTGGAGATGAATTGAGGCATTTTAGGAATGATTGGATATTATCAGTATTTTTAGTTAATGATCTTGAGTTTATATGAAAAATTGTTAGTTTAGTAGAATCCTGGGTCGAAATGAGATCATTGTAAGTTGATATATCATAATACTTTGAAAGAGAGTTAAAGTCCATGTGGCCATGCATCTGATTTATGATTTCCATATTAACGTCATTTTCTGA
>JACEEZ010001253.1:360000-367500 GCA_016584305.1 Chionoecetes opilio | reverse complement strand
AAGAAGTGTACCAATTTTGATTCACCTAGGACTTATACTTACTGAGTTATGAGATAAAGCGAGTTATTTTTTTCAACGCTAATTTCTGACAAATAATACTTTGCTAGAAGAAAAAAATCCCAGAACACTTATTTTTCAGGGGATTTAAAAAAATTTAAAGTATTATCTTTTTCAACCATTAATGTAAGTTTTGTCAAGAAAAAATTGTACTTTTTTTATTCCATATATATGTATTTTTTTCCCCAAAAAACTTTTTCGATAACATTTTAATCACTAAATCTAGATAAGAAAAAAAATGAAAATTTACATTTTTCTCTTGACAAATATTTAAAGAATACATTGATCTTTAAAATAATAAACAAAACATTATGTTTTACTTTAAAGACATGAAACTGGGAGCCTGAACAGTACTATGTAAAACACGGGCAGAGAACATCAGCATTACAATGCTGATGTTCTCAGAATATGTCTTAATGACATATATTGGTGCTCACAAAAATGTTGTTTGGAGCTCATGAACATATTATTAATAAAGTGTTTACATAAGAACATAAGAAAATAAGGATGCTACAAGAGGTCGTGAGTGTATTCCAATCATTTACCACCCTGTTTGTGAACCAGTTTCTCCCCATTTCATTTTTAAATTTACGATTTACCAGTGTGAATCCGTTACTTCTTGTTTTACCCTGTTTACTAGCCAGTAAGAACTTTTCATATATCGCCTGTATTGCATACCTTTAACCATTTAAAAATGTATATTAGATCGCCCCTTACTCTACGCCTCTCAAGTGAGTGTAAATTGATTAGCTTCAATCTCCTCTCATAACCAAATTTACGCACCCTCTGTATCATTTTATATTAGTCATCCCTCTCTGGACTGATTCTAAATATGCTATATCCATCCTGTAATACGGGGACCAAAACTGTACCGCATACTCTAGGTGAGGTCTGACTAGAGCCATGTAAGGTTTTAGAAAAACCTCAGCACTTCTACTTTTAACACACTTGGCAATGAATCATAAAACCCTATCAGCACGATTTCTACACTCAATACATTGTTTTCTAGGAATGATGTCTGAGCTTACCCGGACTCCCAAATCTTTCTCCCCTTCTGATATTTTCAGTGATACATTGCGTATAGAGTACCTATTACCAGGATTTTCTCTACCAACATTGATTACGCTACACTTGTCAATATTAAATTTCATCTGCCATCTGACTACCCACTCGTTTAAACTTATCTAAGTCGCCCTGCAAACCGTTTACATCAGACTGTGATCTAATAATCCTGCCTATTTTAGTATCATCAGCAAACTTGCTGATATCACTGCTAATCCCTCTTTCTAAGTCATTGATGTAAATAAAAAATAGTAATGGCCCCAAGACAGACCCCTGTGGAACCTTACTTGTTACCTGCCCCCATTCTGATTTATAACCATTAATAGTAACCATTTGTTGCCTATCACTTAGCTAAGATATAATCCAACGAAGAACATCTATAACAATTATATCAATATATATCTATAACAATATCCCATCTATTCCATGTGCCTTAACTTTATATAAGAGTCACTCATGCGGTACCTTGTCGAATGCCTTAATAAAGTAAATTCCATTTCCATACAATATCATAATCTTCATCATCATCTGTTGCCTCATAAACCTTCCTATAAAAACCAAAAAAATTGGTGAGACATGATCTACCCTGTATTCTGCCTCTTTTTTTCTCATGTAATGTTTTACTATTTTAATTATGTAGGATATTTTCATTGTAAATGACCTCTTCATCTGTTTTGATTTCTTACTGTATGTACACCTGTACTGGTAGGTTCCTTTTTATATGCAATCATGTTTTCTGCTAGAGGTTAGGAGATTTTTGTTCAATTTTTTTTTTTTTTTTACTATGAGTTTATTTTATCAAATTTGTTGCTGATGACCCGAAGAGGGGTTGACAGTTTTTTGTCTATGCTGCTGGTGTCCTGTGTACAGGTCAGCTAGTTTCAAAAACTCCCTACTCTCTGTTTTAGAATGTAACCAATGAGAAGTCACTATTAGCATCTCAGTCATTGTTTCAGCCCATGCATCCATATATTTTTTTTTCTTCTCATATCAATGTTTCGCATAAGGTTGATAAGGAATATACAACAATGTGCTGCCAGGAGAAGTGCCAGAGGCGCCATGTATTATGTTGACATGCTAGATTCCAATGGTTCTGATGATCTTGAGGACATTTATTGAGACTGAGACACATATATAGTCTACTAGCCGTCCGTATATGCCCTATAGTGAACCTGGAAATGTTAAGTACAGTAAGGTTTTATGCTTGAAATGTAATGTACGCATCCTAAGGATGCAGAAACTGCCGGATGCTAATTTGCATATGTTGAGCAATTTGCATAATTGACCTAATTAGCATATTCGTATTATCTTCCTAAAGAAACCACCTATATAATTCCTATATAATTCGAAAAAAATTTACATAGGTCTCTACTCTGTAGTTGACCAGACGATTATTGTATGTATTTTGGTATGCATGCTCTATCTGGATGTGACACAGTGTCGTACCCAAATGGGATGGGAAAGGCTTTAGCTCTCAAAGTGCTCTTCCAGAATGACATCCCTGGATGTGACACAGTTCTAGGAGAAGAGGATGCAACCCAGTATGGCCTGATGGAAACTGGTACAGCATTCTTTCTGGTCCTCTATGGGCAGAATAAATGCGCTTCCATGAATGGTGCTAGGCATAAAATATTTTGCAAGCGTAAAAACCCACCACCATTGAAGTTCATCCCCCCAACAAACAATAACCTGGTCCTCCACATACGGGGAGCACATCTGCAGATCATGCTGTGGAAGGCTGCAGCCAAGGCTAGCCTTCCTGCTGTCGAAATTACCGACTACGGTTGGGAAGTTGATGCTAACAACGAAATGATGCCAATGCTGTCCAGGGATCCCATATGTAGCACCTGAACAGCTAATGGACGTTATCAGCTGCAACTACCAAGCCGAGGGGAAGGCATGCAGCGGGAGGTGCAGTTGTGTGGGAAATGGACTATTATACACCTACTACTGCTTGTGTGAAGGAGGGGGGGAATGCTTCAATGCACTAACACAAAGGGTTGATGACGAGGGAGACGAGAAGGAGGGATATGAAGAAGACGAGGACATGGAGAGGAAGGACATTGACCATGAAGAGGAAGACACGTATTGACTCTCTCCAGTCAGACCATTTCCACGACAACTCCATTGTGCGCAGTGCTAATTGTTGATTTAAAGAACAATAATATGTTGATTTAGAATATTATATTCAAAACAGATTTTTGCTTTGATTTAAAACATATATTATGTCAAATAGGGAATATATTCGTAATTTCGTGACATACCTAATTAATATGCTAATTAGGCAATTTATGGAAGAAAAAATATATGTACATAGTAGCATCTTGCAATTTTACATCATTGAGAACTTAAAACTTAGGTTTAGACACCCATAGGAATTATATAGGCGCGCGTTTCATAAGGAAGATAATACGAATATGCTAATTAGGTAAATTATGCAAATTGCTCAACATATGCAAATCAGCATCCGGCAGTTTCTGCATCCTTTGGATGTGTACATTGCATTTGAAGCATAAAACCTTACCGTTCTCAACATTTCTAGGTTCACCAGCTGGCTAGTAGACTAATAGACAATGCATGAAGGCAAGCAACATCCGGATGCCTACGACTGGGGCCCGGGAAAGCAAGTCATGCATCTGGGACCTTCCATTCTACTACTTTATAATAAATTACACTAATGAATTGATTACTTATCCTAGTTTTATTATTACTTTCTTAATCAGGAAAACATATGTCATGTATTCATGTGCATGACATATTTAATATATATTCAAATGCTGTAATTTCGAAACATGTAGCACAGGTGCCACGCTCCTTTTATGCCTCAGTTGTGAAAGGGTTAATAAACGTTAAATGAATGAATTCAATAATAGCTAAATATGCCCCACTAAAATGGTTGTGCGTCTAATATGCCCATGTGTCTTATATGCCATTATATATGGTATATGTCTGCAGTTTGTTAGTGTCTGTGCTTGTTCGTTAGTGGGTCAACCAGTCATAAGACTGATTCATAAGGGTTGGCAAAATTCTTGCTGTAACTTGACATTATGGTGCCAAGACAATATATACCTTTTGAGCGCAATTTTAGGAGACAAAAATTCTTACGATTCAGGAAATACAGCAGTTCTCTTTGTTTTTAAGCCTCGTGTTTTCATCACACATTGACTTTTCAGGCAAATCTAACAGAGCTGAAGTCATTTGGATCACCTCCATTTGGGGTGTCAAGTGTCACAGCTGCTGTGATGGTCCTTCTTGCTCCAAATGGCAAAATTCCTAAAGATCGTTCCTGGAAAGCTGGCAAGGTGAGTTTTGTTCATTTTTCACTTCTCTCAAAGTGTTATCTCAAGGCCGACAATTTGATTACATTTTCAGGTTTGACATTACACCCAGGTCTCTATCATGTTGAGACTCACCAGTTTGAATGTATACAACATGTCAACATGTCAGTTTGAATGTATGCAACAACAGAGTTAACTTAGCGTGGAGATATGGGTCATCATGTCAGGTTGCATTTTTTCCCTATATTTTGTTTCATTGTCTCATAAAATTGAGAAAATAATTACAAATATTTCAGTCTATATCTTGCATTCATGAACTAATTTGAAGTGTGGCTTTCATGTGGTTTCTTTTCCCAAATATTTCCCCTCCTTAGGTAACACGATGTTACATTTAGGTCAAGAAATTTATAGTGAAATTGGACGAGGAATGCGCGGATAATTTCTGAGACACTGACTAAATTTTCCTGGCCAAAAATTGGTGTTTTTTCATATGCAGATTTTCTTATTTTGTAAAACCGTTAAAAGTTTTTGTTGTAACTTTCAGCACTAAATCCTAATTTTCATCACTAAATCCAAGGGTCACTGTTTCCCTTGATAACAATGTAGCTATCTCCATTAGAAAAAAATACTAAAACTTTGCCAGGAAATATTAGTCAGTATCAAAGTAAAAGTAAAGTCTGGAACTGGCAAGGAACTCATTCTACGAACGACTACTGCCTTATTTGGCAATATGCTGATGATGGCTCAGACACGACAACTCGATATGCGTGAGGTTTTGAAGCATCCACTTGGCCCTCTCCCTTGGGCTTTAGCCACTGCCGATGGTGTACCAAGGAAAACCAGCAAGTCATCTCTTGCAAAGGAACTGAAGAAGAATGTAGGACCTGCAGAAGACATTCAGCCTCATTCTGCGTGTCTCATAGATGGGATGGCCTTGGTACACAAAGTGAAAGGTGAACACAAGACCTTTGGTGATATCGCCTCTCTATAGGTCTCTATTTGGTGATAGGTCTCTCTGGTTTTCGCGAAAGCTCTCAATGAGGCATCACATGCATCCCGTGTTGACATTGTGTTCGATGTGTACAAGGAAGAATCGATCAAGGATGTTGAGAGAGGAATCCGAGGATCCAATGTAGGTGTGATTCAGCTGAAAAACATCACTGCAAAACAAACGGCTGTACAATGGCAAAAATTTCTTTCTGCTTCACCAAACAAGACTAGTTTCATTCACTTTCTCATACAAGAATGGAAACAAGTAAAGTACACCGAACGACTTGGAAACAAAAGTTTGTACGTCACATGCGGGGAAAACTGCTACAAAATTCTGCATGATGAAGGCTGTGTCCTTGTACCAGAACTGTGTTAAAAAACAAGAGGAGGCAGACACCCGCCTTATCTTGCACTCTGCACATGCAGCAGGTGCAGGATCTGATTAAGTTGTACTTGTAGCTGATGATACAGATGTGTTTTTGTTGGCACTTGCATTCTGTGACGACATAGATACACACCTGTATCTCAAGTGTGGAACTCTGGCCAGAGTATCTTACATAGATGTACAGAAAGTGTCCACTACACTAGGACCATCAGTATGCAAAGCTTTACTTGGGATGCATGCATACACTGGATGTGACAGCGTGAGCTCCCTTGCAGGCCGAGGAAAGATAGCTTCTCTCAAGCTGCTAAAGCAGGACGCAGAGCTTCAGTCCACATTCGCAGATCTTGGAGCTATGTGGGATGTCTCAGAATCACTTCTCAACAAGCTGGAGGCATTTACATGTCAAATGTATGCAACCAAAACGAGCGTTCGTAAAGTAAATGAACTGCGGTATCATCTTTTCAGTAGTAAGAAAGGCTGTGTTGAACCGCACCAGTTTCCACCATGTGCAGACGCCCTTCATAAACATGCATGTAGAGCCAACTACCAGGCTGGTGTTTGGCGAAGAAGTCCGGAAGCTTACCCAGAAGTACCATCACCTAGAGGTCGAGGTTGGAAAGTTGAAACAACAGATGGCAAAGAGGAATTGAAAATTGACTGGCTGGATGGCGCTCCCGCACCCGATTCTGTATTGGAACTCCTGGCCTGCAACTGTTCAAGGTCATGTCGCCTCCCACAATGTACGTGCATGGTTAATAACATGAAGTGCTCCGAACTATGTAAGTTGAGAAACTGTGACAACCAGCCACAGGATGATGAAGACGATGACCCACAAGTGATAGACGATGATGTTGAAAGGGAAGAACTTGACTTTGAATAACTCTAAAAGTAAAGCAAATGACAAGAATTACTGAGAACATTACGTAGACTGTTTGTACATTTTAATACTGTTTCTGGATTGAAGTGTCTAGTGCAATGAAACAATTAAATATTCAACTAAAAGATGGTGTTTAGTTCATTCATTCAAACCTCCTAAATTGTAAGCATTCAAGATATCAACTCAGCTTATCGTGAGATCTGACTAGAATACAGTCAGTTTTTGCAATCTTATTTTGGTATATATGTGTCACCATGGTCACCTATACTATACAGTCATAATTATATACTGACTAATAATGGCTACATATGATCCCTCTGTCTGAATATGGAGGTATTGAATATGAAAACAATACTTATAAATATCAATAACTTATCTGATTGCAAAGATATAGCAATGCGTATATTATCGGCATTATAAGATTTGGGCTCAAAAAGTACAAAATCTTTTGATTTGACCAAACTTGTTACTACAATGGCAGTATATGAACATAATAAAGCTAAAAAAACAAATGGCACTTGGCATACCTCTGTAGAACCATGACATGCAGTCCTAACATGAATGTACCCCTTACAGGTATTACCGCATTTGGCGGGATTTGTTCGCCAATAGGTGGTCTGTTCAATAGGCGATACAAATATGAAAGCTGCTAAATCCAGACTGCTACCAGGGCAAAATGAGTTCCTGAATACCATAGCTTTCCAATGATACCAATGAGTCTTTGCCATCTTGAGTGTACCGGTTGGCTAAAAATGGGGGTTCACCTGACGGACTAACTCTGCCCCGCCCTGCCGGGAGGATTATTAGCCTAACCAAACCTAACCTCATTATTATAACCTCCTAAAAATGGG
>JACEEZ010001253.1:327500-355000 GCA_016584305.1 Chionoecetes opilio | reverse complement strand
CCTGTATTCGCAGGAAAAAATGCTGGATACACCACCCCCACACCTCACAGCACTCTTAGTCCCAGAGTACAGGCCAATCATCAAAGCAATACTCCTTGCAGGAATCCTGCGAAGTAGCAGACGACCCATACGGTCGTTCTTCCCATACCAAGCACCTCTCGACAGGAAACATCAACTTGCCCCAGCCACGAGCCATGTGGGCGCCCCCTTGACCTTCTCCACGTCGGATTGTCTCTTACAGATGCAACCCGGCGGGAAGGATCGGTTTCAGGGTAGCGTGCCACATGCCCTTATTAGGGTACGCCGTATAACAATTTTTTTTTCTCAACTTTGGCATGCCAATTTCCTATGTAAAATGGAATTCTAAGACGATTTTAGCAGATTCCATTTTTGCATTTGAGCAATTCTTACTATGCAAAATCGCACTTTTATATTGCACCCTTATCGAATAATGCTTAAATGAGTACGCAGTGTCCGGTTGGTCCTGTTTATTGCATCATGCACCAATATGAGTTCCAAATGACTAGCGTGGTAAGCTCTTTCTGATCAGTTGGTTCATCAGGCACTACATCACAGTGTCACAGCCTCTACGTTGGCCTAGAACGTGTCCATCATGTCCTTCTTAGACCTGAAGCAGGGCATGGTCTCCCGGTGGTGGGTCCGAGCCCGGATGAACCCGTCTCTGGCCTGCTGGCCCACCACTGCTGCCGCAGCCTCTGTCACCTGCTTCACGACTCTTTCGGTGCTCTGAGTGTGGATAGAGAACTCCGGAACCTCGTACGGCTTGACCAGGATCTGCTGGATCTGATCCCCGGACAGCGAACAGGTGAATGCCGGCTCGTGCACCTGGCCAGGCTGCCAGCTGATCAGTGTCTGCAAGCTGGTGGCTGACAAGTTCAGCTTGGGTGTGATGCGAGGTCTTACACTGGTGTCCCCATACTTCTCGCCAGCCCTCAGCTTCAAAATCTGGGTCACGGCGAACCTGCGGTCGTCCTCACTCTGACTCGCCATCAGCGAGAGAAGGACACATTCTGAGTGTGCGAACCATGCTCCTGTCCGCACGTAGAAGGTAACAGCTGTTTGGACCTTCTTGGGCTGCGACCTCATCACTCTGAGCTGCGTGAGGATGTGCTTGGGGCCGTCCTCTAGTCTGTGGTGAACCTTGATGTCGTAGTAGAGTTTGAAGTACACCTGCAGGCAGTACTTGACTAGGATTTCCAGGGTGTTCAGCTCTTTGCCAGTCAGTCCATGCTCTCTGGTCCACATGTACACGTGCGACTGGGCTGTGGTGAGCCATCTGGAGTGGGACACCTTGCCACACTTGTTCTCCTGCAGCTCGGACGGGAGAACGCCCCGCTTCACAGCCTGGACCAGCTGGTAGGAGACCTGCTGGTCAGTGGACATGTTGACCAGGATATACTCCGGTATCTCCGTGAGATCTTCACCGCCTGGCACTCCTCTGAACTCTGCGTTGTACTGCATCTCATTCACGCTGGACAGCAGACTGCACACTGGACCCGTGAAGCCAGTGTCAGATGAGGTAGGCCCGTCGATGCTGGTGATAAGGTGGCGCAGGGGCAACTCGTTTGTGTGCAACACGCATATACTCCAGAAGAGCTTGCGTCCCAGCATCTTCTCCAAATGGGCGTGAGTACCACCCTTCCACCCTGCGTTGGCCCTAGTTGAGTCACCTTGCAGTACGATCAGTGAGTCGGTGGAGTCGTATGTCACCAGCGGATCATAGAGAGCCTGAGCCATCTTGAACGCAGGCTTCTCAGGTGGCACCGGGTCCTCTGGTACAAAGCGCCAAAGGTACCTTCCAGATGGCTCCTCTGTCACTGACACATGCTCCTCCCTGATCAACCTTGGGTGCAGTTTCCCATAGCTGTCGGGCACCATCGCCCTGGTCTTGTCCTTCCTCCCATCGTAACCCAATCCAACTATTTTGGTACCCTGGTGCTTACCCTGGTCAAGGTCCCTGGCCGATGCCATGGCATCCTGCCTGGCCCTCCTCAGCTTGTTAGGATCGCAGACCAGGTACGACATGTCTGGAGAGAGGTGGCCGTCAGCGATAAGGTCCTGGAGGAATCCAGAAGCCAAGGCAGCAGCAGCAGTGGGCAGAACGGCGAACCGGATGCTTGCCAGCGCCAGGTTCCGGACTGACATTGTGTTTCTTCTTGCAGCTGGCCTGTCCAAGTACTGCATCACAAGGGGTGCCAGGGACCCCAGCCTCTCCCTGAGCAGTCGGTCTACCAGTATGGCAGCCTCCTGTTGCTCCTGCCTCTTTCCTCTGAGTGGCAGGGTGAAACGACTCCTCCGTCCCATCCTCAGAATCCTGGTGATCTTCAGCCTGGCCCAGGAACATCTGCTCCTGCAGCTCAAGACGTCTGACCTTTTCATCTTTCTGCTTCTGCTTCTTCAGCTTAGCCTCCTCTTCCAACTGCTTTCTCTTTGCTGCTTTCACTTGTCTATGCGTCTCATTCTTGTCTACCCCTGTCATCATCATTGCACTCTCCTCCCCAACTTTGCTCCTCTGGTAGTACAGCCACTCCAGGTCTAAAGTAGGGACTTTGCTGGCCAGGGGGCAGTCACACTGCACGTGTGCTCTCGCGTGGCACAGCTGGGGGTTGGAGCAGTGGGATTCCTGGTCCTTGCAGAGGAAGATCGTGTGAGGGCAGGCCGTTTTGTCAAACAGCCTGTCCATATTCTTCTCCACGAATTCCTTTACTTCTTTAGTTGCTCTGTCTCTCACCACTTCACTAACCTTCTTCCAAAAATGAAACTATCCTTCTGGTCACGGACCGGTCAATAACAACCACTGGAGGTGCAAACTGGGGGTTTGATTTCTTCCACTGGGCAAGCACCATGGGGGTCAGATCCTTCGCAATGTCTCTCACTGGGTACCCTGCTTGTCAACACCCTCCCGGATGCCGCTGAGTTCTTGGAGAAGGATTCCCTCTTCATCACGCCGCGATACGTAGGCACCTCACTCTCAGCAAACTCTCGTCCACCGCCAAAAAAGGCGGCCAACTTGGATCCAGAGCTCTGTTCTAGTTGCGGGCTTCGTTCCACTTGGTTACAAGGGGAAGCCATCCTGAAAAGACGATCAAGAATTGATGATAGGTGCAAATGAAGCCGTTACTTTAGCGGGGCTAAGGTATGTTTGGCATATAAATATAAAAGTCCATTTTTGCATAGCAAGAAGTGCTCAAACCAAAAAGTTGAAGCGGACAAACCACCCTTAAAATTCAATTTTACATAAGAAAACACCCTGCCAAATTCGAAATAATCTATATTTCACTTTTCATTGGACCTACGGCGTACCCTACCGTAGATAACAGTGAAGTTGCCACCTGCAGTGAAGTCGCCAGGCGCCAAATATTACGAATTATAGCATCACTACTGATTTTTATGTGCCACTGAAGATGATACACAGTAGTTTATGTCATGACTGTATAATCTACCCTGTTTCAGCGTTGTTTTATGCTTTGTATCTGCAAATATAACTGTTGCGCATTTTGCTTCTCACGTTTTTCTTCGCGCGATGACATACAGTAAACAGTAGCTTTTCGAGCGACAGGACGCAGACTTGCCAGATCTTTCAAACTTGAATATAATTTATTTTCACGTTGGCAGAGGAATTTTTATATATCCAAGCATCTTCCGCAGGTAATATATATAGAGACTTGTTTTACTTTACCTCTAATTTCCCTGAATTCCCCAGAGTGGCGACTCAACTGTTGGGTTAAAATACTAGCTGGCGACTTTACTGTAGTAGGTATAGTGAGGTCGCCACTCGGTTTTATTTTTGTAATTTGTTCATTTATAGCCCTAATATGACACAGATGAAGACACAAAATGACACAGACTTTCCAGATAGCCCCTTCTAACTTTCCTGAAATCATGGATGTACAAATGTAAGTATTAACGCCACCACACGTCTGTAAATAACAAAGAAACGTAGAACTGGCGACTTCACTGTTATCTACGGTAGCCCATATAGCTGAAGTTGGCGCTGACGGACTATGCAGGTAATAGGCTTCGATTCAATTTCACGGTGCAATCGCTGATTTAACACGTAACCATCCTAGCGTTACCCCATGATTCTGCGAAGACACTTATTACCAAATGCATCGATTCGCCTCTTCAAGTCGCTATTCAGTGTCCATGTCTCACAACCATAGGGTGGTTCTGAGACATGGTCGTAGGGTGGGCGAGGCGACGCGTCCCCCGGTGTATGTCCCCAATGATTGATGATTGATATAAAAAAAAAATATTTATATATATATATATATCATCAATCATAAGGGGCATACGCCGTACTGTCTCTATTCTCATTTTCAATCAAAAGCTGGCTGTTGCGCAGTGGCGTCACCGGGAAAAAAAAATTGGGGGGTCTTTAGCCCCGGGGTGGTGATGGGCGAGCGCAGCGAGCCTATCCAGCTGGGGGGTCGGGGGGTAATTTTGAAAATGAATCAGTTCCAGGGTAATTTTGAGGCCCAAAAAAGAGAAGAAAGTGGAATTAAGCTTTAATTACATGACACATAAATTAATAGAGTTATACCATGCATCATACCATATTAACTAAATTTGATAATTTGAAGAAAAATTTTATTCTGTTTATACAAAATAATAAAATTGCCATTTTTCTCTCTCCACTAACAAACACAAAGGAATTGCACAATGTATGTTTTTGGTTTGTTTCTCAGTAAGGTTTTATCTTGATAATGAAAAAACTATATAAATATAAACTTACAATATATTCAAGGTATTTCCCTTATTGCACAAAAACAGGTACATGGGATACTGTAGTTAAACAGAATAAAGTCTGATCATGATAAAGTAACTAAAAGCCGATTTAACCTGCCTCCCACTGCCTTACCCTGGCACCCACTGCCTTAACCTGCATACCACTGTGTTAACCTGCCTCCCGTCCTGTATTACCCTGCCTCCCACTGCCTTACCCTGGCTCCCACTGCCTTAACCTGCCTCCCATCCTGTGTTAACCTGCCTCCCGTCCTGTCCCAGTAAACACAAAGACGGAGGGCCTCCGGAGGCCCTCCGTATGTTTTACCGGCGGCCCGACGGAAGTGTACGACGTAGGGCCGCTGGGGATTTACTCAGAGGCTCACCGGCGGGCCGCTCCCAGCGGCCCGCCGTAGGGCATATGATCATTTGCCGCTGTTATATTAACTGATTGAGGAATATTTATGGTTATACTTTCTAAGTATATTGCAGATATAGTAATGTTTTAATAAGTGTTGAACAGCCCATTAGTCTATTAATCGGCTAATGGGTTGTGCAACACCCCTTAAAACATTACTATATCTGCAATATACTTAGAAAGTATAACCATAAATATTCCTACGTCGTTATCCAGTAATACGATGAAAAGGAGATCATAATTGCTACGGACATTGTTTATTTCATAAGTATAAAAACATTTTCGTTATTGGGTTTACATGCTGGTGTACGTGGAACACTGAACAGCTATGTAGAAGGATATAGGTTGCGGCGAACCACATAACAACGTCCACCCACTTGTGCGTTTTCCCACTAACTTATTTCAGACACTCACTGACACAACGCTACCAAGGAATTCCTAAGAAAACGTGTCGTACTGAAATTATTTATATTATTCAGTCTATTTCGATATAATGAAGGAGCGAAAACATGTTATAACTATAAGTTCTCATTATGTTATCGACTGGTTAAGGGTGACAATTTAGGCCTTTTGTGGGTTTTTAACCCTTTGTAATGGCTATCGTACGTCTGGCAGTTTAGTGCATTGATAGCTGGGAAATGATTTCAAATAAAATTCTATACTAAATCATGATATTATCCATGTTAATTCTCCATCATCTACATATTCCTTATTAGGTGTACCGTTGAGTATTGATATGTGTTGATAATATGTTGGAAGTTATTGAAATAAGGGAAAATATGACCTTGTGTTATCCCGTAATCTTTGCCGCGGTTATAATCAAATGTTATTTTTATATGATACTAGCTACACACATAGACTAACTGATAACCTTTTTCCATGTAAACTCCTTCCTATGTACGTACGTGTCTCATCTTTATTTCTATGTATCTCTGGGTGTTACTGATTAAGCTGGAAATATTTGAAATAAACTGAAATATGATAATTTCTATAAACTATTATAAAAACTTTTATAACAATTTTTAATAGCTTGAACAGGCCTAATAATAGTGATGGTACCGATATTGAGATGCTATGTATATTACTGAGTTAATATATATAATATGAAATGAATATTTCCCACCTACAAATACGTACCAGCGGGCCTCCGGAGGATTGACGTCAAGTTGCCGCTGCTTGTCACTACTGATGTAATACTACCTACATCAAGATAATCATATAACTGTTGTTTCAAAATGTATACACATAGAAATATTCAATTCTTCAAATTCTGTACATTAATTTTCAACATAGTAAATTTTCCCGTCTGAAAATACACCAGCGGGCCTTCGGAGGGCTGACGGAGGTAAATTTGCCGCCGGCGGCCGCCGTTCGCCGCTCTACAGCCTACGTCGGCCCGCCGGTGATGGTTAGCTGGGGTGTTACCCTGCCACCCACTGCCTTACCCTGGCTCCCACTGCCTTAACCTGCCTCCCGTCCTGTGTTAACCTACCTCCCGTCCTGTGTTAACCTGCCTCCCGTCCTGTGTTACCTTGCCACCCACTGCCTTAACCTGCCTCCCACTGTGTTAACATGCCTCCCGTCCTGTGTTGCCCTGCCTCCCACTGCCTTACCCTGGCTCCCACTGCCTTTACCTGCCTACCACTGTGTTAACCTGCCTCCCTCCCGTCCTGTGTTGCCCTGCCTCCCACTGCCTTTACCTGCCTACCACTGTGTTAACCTGCCTCCCGTCCTGTGTTACCCTGCCACCCACTGCCTTAACCTGCCTACCGCTGTGTTAACATGCCTCCCGTCCTGTGTTGCCCTGCTCCCACTGCTTACCCTGGCTCCCACTGCCTTTACCTGCCTACCACTGTGTTAACCTGCCTCCCGTCCTGTGTTGCCCTGCCTCCCACTGCCTTTACCTGCCTACCACTGTGTTAACATGCCTCCCGTCCTGTGTTGCCCTGCCTCCCACTGCCTTACCCTGGCTCCCACTGCCTTTACCTGCCTACCACTGTGTTAACCTGCCTCCTGTCCTGTGTTGCCCTGCCTCCCACTGCCTTTACCTGCCTACCACTGTGTTAACCTGCCTCCCGTCCTGTGTTGCCCTGCCTCCCACTACCTTTACCTGCCTACCACTGTGTTAACCTGCCTCCCGTCCTGTGTTACCCTGCCTCCCACTGCCTTACCCTGGCTCCCACTGCCTTTACCTGCCTACCACTGTGTTAATATGCCTCCCGTCCTGTGTTACCCTGCCTCCCACTGCCTTACCCTGGCTCCCACTGCCTTTACCTGCCTACCACTGTGTTAACATGCCTCCCGTCCTGTGTTGCCCTGCCTCCCACTGCCTTTACCTGCCTACCACTGTGTTAACCTGCCTCCCGTCCTGTGTTGCCCTGCCTCCCACTGCCTACCTGGCTCCACTGCTTCCCTCCTACCACTGTGTTAACATGCCTCCCGTCCTGTGTTGCCCTGCCTCCCACTGCCTTTACCTGCCTACCACTGTATTAACATGCCTCCCGTCCCTGTGTTGCCCTGCCTCCCACTGCCTTACCCTGGCTCCCACTGCCTTTACCTGCCTACCACTGTGTTAACCTGCCTCCCGTCCTGTGTTGCCCTGCCTCCCACTGCCTTTACCTTCCTACCACTGTGTTAACATGCCTCCGTCCTGTGTTACCCTGCCTCCCACTGCCTTACCCTGGCTCCCACTGCCTTTACCTTCCTACCACTGTGTTAACCTGCCTCCCGTCCTGTGTTACCCTGCCTCCCACTGCCTTACCCTGGCTCCCACTGCCTTAACCTGCCTCCCGTCCTGTGTTGCCCTGCCTCCCACTGCCTTTACCTGCCTACCACTGTGTTAACCTGCCTCCCGTCCTGTGTTGCCCTGCCTCCACTGCCTTAACCTGCCTACCACTGTGTTAACCTGCCTCCCGTCCTGTGTTACCCTGCCTCCCACTGCCTTACCCTGGCTCCCACTGCCTTTACCTTCCTACCACTGTGTTAACCTGCCTCCCGTCCTGTGTTACCCTGCCTCCCACTGCCTTACCCTGCCTCCCACTGCCTTTACCTGCCTACCACTGTGTTAACATGCCTCCCGTCCTGTGTTGCCCTGCCTCCCACTGCCTTTACCTGCCTACCACTGTGTTAACATGCCTCCCGTCCTGTGTTGCCCTGCCTCCCACTGCCTTTACCTTCCTACCACTGTGTTAACCTGCCTCCCGTTCTGTGTTACCCTGCCTCCCACTGCCTTTACCTGCCTACCACTGCGTTAACCTGCCTCCCGTCCTGTGTTACCCTGCCTCCCACTGCCTTACCCTGGCTCCCACTGCCTTAACCTGCCTTCCGTCCTGTGTTGCCCTGCCTCCCACTGCCTTTACCTGCCTACCACTGTGTTAACCTGCCTCCCGTTCTGTGTTGCCCTGCCTCCCACTGCCTTTACCTGCCTACCACTGTGTTAACCTACCTCCCGTCCTGTGTTACCCTGCCACCCACTGCCTTAACCTGCCTACCACTGTGTTAACCTGCCTCCCGTCCTGTGTTACCCTGCCACCCACTGCTTAACCTGCCTACCACTGTGTTAACCTTCCTCCCGTCCTGTGTTGCCCTGCCTCCCACTACCTTACCCTGGCTCCCACTGCCTTTACCTGCCTACCACTGTGTTAACCTGCCTCCCGTCCTGTGTTGCCCTGCCTCCCACTGCCTTTACCTGCCTACCACTGTGTTAACATGCCTCCCGTCCTGTGTTGCCCTGCCTCCCACTGCCTTTACCTTCCTACCACTGTGTTAACCTGCCTCCCGTTCTGTGTTACCCTGCCACCCACTGCCTTTACCTGCCTACCACTGTGTTAACATGCCTCCCGTCCTGTGTTACCCTGCCTCCCACTGCCTTACCCTGGCTCCCACTGCCTTTACCTGCCTACCACTGTGTTAACCTGCCTCCCGTCCTGTGTTGCCCTGCCTCCCACTGCCTTTACCTGCCTACCACTGTGTTAACCTGCCTCCCGTCCTGTGTTGCCCTGCCTCCCACTGCCTTTACCTGCCTACCACTGTGTTAACATGCCTCCCGTCCTGTGTTGCCCTGCCTCCCACTGCCTTTACCTGCCTACCACTGTGTTAACCTGCCTCCCGTCCTGTGTTGCCCTGCCTCCCACTGCCTTTACCTGCCTACCACTGTGTTAACCTGCCTCCCGTCCTGTGTTGCCCTGCCTCCCACTGCCTTTACCTGCCTACCACTGTGTTAACCTGCCTCCCGTCCTGTGTTACCCTGCCACCCACTGCCTTAACCTGCCTACCACTGTGTTAACCTGCCTCCCGTCCTGTGTTGCCCTGCCTCCCACTGCCTTAACCTGCCTACCACTGTGTTAACCTGCCTCCCGTCCTGTGTTACCCTGCCTCCCACTGCCTTACCCTGGCTCCCACTGCCTTTACCTGCCTACCACTGTGTTAACATGCCTCCCGTCCTGTGTTGCCCTGCCTCCCACTGCCTTTACCTGCCTACCACTGTGTTAACATGCCTCCCGTCCTGTGTTGCCCTGCATCCCACTGCCTTTACCTGCCAACCACTGTGTTAACCTGCCTCCCGTCCTGTGTTGCCCTGCCTCCCACTGCCTTTACCTGCCTACCACTGTGTTAACATGCCTCCCGTCCTGTGTTACCCTGCCTCCCACTGCCTTACCCTGGCTCCCACTGCCTTTACCTGCCTACCACTGTGTTAACATGCCTCCCGTCCTGTGTTACTCTGCCTCCCACTGCCTTACTCTGGCTCCCACTGCCTTACCCTGGCTCCCACTGCCTTAACCTGCCTACCACTGTGTTAACCTGCCTCCCGTACTGTGTTACCCTGCCACCCACTGCCTTACCCTGGCTCCCACTGCCTTACCCTGCCTCCCACTGCCTTTACCTGCCTACCGCTGTGTTAACATGCCTCCCGTCCTGTGTTACCCTGCCTCCCACTGCCTTACCCTGGCTCCCACTGCCTTACCCTGGCTCCCACTGCCTTACCCTGCCTCCCGTCCTGTGTTACCCTGCCTCCCACTGCCTTACCCTGGCTCTCACTGCCTTAACCTGGCTCCCACTGCCTTAACCTGCCTACCACTGTGTTAACCTGCCTCCCGTCCTGTGTTACCCTGCCACCCACTGCCTTACCCTGGCTCCCACTGCCTTACCCTGGCTCCCACTGCCTTAACCTGCCTCCCGTCCTGTGTTACCCTGCCACCCACTGCCTTAACCTGCCTCCCACTGTGTTAACCTGCCTCCCGTCCTGTGTTACCCTGCCTCACACTGCCTTACCCTGGCTCCCACTGTCTTAACCACTACAGCACCAGGACGACGGTACAGTGTTATGTACTGCAGGACTGTGTGATCATCGTAACCCTGGTGCTGAAGGGGTTAATCCCTGACCACTTATGGTCCATGTTAAGTAAGAGTTAGGGGCAACTGCCGTTTGGTGGATTCTCCCGAGTTTGATTGTGACAGTATTGGAAGAGAGGCAAATTTGGCAAATTTTGGGGGGGCTGAGTCCTTGACTTGGGGGGGCTAAGTCCCCCTTAGCCCCCCCGCGGTGACGCCACTGCTGTTGCGCATATGTGCAGAATGACATCACTTGCTCACGTGCCAAAGGTCAAAAAATCTTCCGAGTTTTCTACCATCTGGCTGCGACTTCAATGTCTCTTTCTTACTAAATGTATTTGTGCTGTATATATATATATCACCTAACTCCTCGTAGCTAACTCAGACTATATAAAATTCTTCGACTATTTAACATCAAAAGTGGAGCACATCTCATTTCATTTTCCTACTGCAGAAATTTCTATTATTGAGGATTTCCATGTTCACCACCAGCATTGGCTATCATCTTCTTTCACTGACCAACCAAGTAAATAAGCCTACAGCTTTTGTATCCTCCAAGACCTAGAGTAGCTGGTGCAGCACCTTACCCGTATTCCTGACCGACTTAAAAACACGCTCAATATTATTGATCTTTTCCTAACTACGTATCAATCCTTCTGCTTGCTCTGTGAAACTATTCTCTCCGTTGGGTTCCTCCGATCACAATATTATTTCTGTAACCTGTCCTATCGCTCCGGTGCCGCCTAGGGACCCACCTAAGCGGACGTGCTTCTGGCATTTCAACTCAACAGCTACGTGGGAGGACCTAAAGCAAGCATATACTACTGTTATTTTCCATGGAATGATTATATATATTATTGCTTCCATGTCAGAGACCCATCTATTTGTGCAGAGCGCATAAAATAGGACATTGTCTCTGGCATGGAGGCGTACATTCCACACACTTTCTCTAATCCTAAAGCCCGTCAACCTTGGTTTAACTCTGCTTGTTATCATGCTGTCCATTATAGAGAGGTGGCTCACAGACGGTACCTTAACCATCCATCTCCTGAAACTCACGCCCTTCATATTTCTGCCCGTAAATATGCCAAATCTTTACTTCAACTTACCAAAAACTCCTTATTCATAGAAAATGTCAACATTTTTTAAGAATCAAACTCCTCTTGTGACTTCTGGCATCTAGCTAATAACATCTCTAACAATTTTTCTTCTTCATCTTTCCCTCCTATGCTTCACCTAGATGGCTCCACAGCTGTCTCATATATTTCTAAAGCTGAACTTTTCGCTAAAACTTTTGCTGAAAATTCCACTCTGGTTGATGAAGGGCTTGTTTCTCTTTCTCCACCACCCTCTGACTATATTATGCCTGTTACTCAGATCCTACGTAATGATGTTTTCTTTGCCCTTTCTGGCCTCGATCCTCGGAAGGCTTACGGTCCTGACGGAGCTCCTCCTATTGTTCTCAAAAATGTGCTTTTTTGCTTGCACCCTGCCTGGACAAACTTTTCCGTCTTCGTCTATCTACTTCCACCTTTCCTTCTTGCTGGAAGTTTGTTCACATCCAACCTGTTTATAAGAAGTGTGACCGTTCTCTCTCTCTCTCCTTCAAACTACCGTCCTATAGCTTTGACTTCTTGCCTTTTTAAAGCTTTTGAATCTATACTTAATAAGATTCTGAAGCATCTATCTTCTCACAATCTTCTATCTGATCGTCAGTACGGTGTTTCCGTAAAGGGCGATCTACTGACGATCTTCTAGGTTTTCTAACTGAATCTTGGTCATCCTCCTTTAGGTTGTTTCGGTGAAACTTTTCATGTTGCCCTTGACATATCAAAAGCTTTTGATAGAGTCTGGCACAAATCTTTAAATTCCAAACTACCCTTATTCGGATTATATCCTTCTCTGTGCCTCAATCTTAAGTTTCCTTTCTAACCGTTCTATTGCAGCTACTATAGACGGATATTGCTCTTCTCCTAAGTCTATCAATAGTGATGTTCCTCAGGGTTCTGTCCTATCAACCACTATCTTTTTATTATTCATTAACCTCTTCACGCCCAGATCTTTCCTTTGCTATAAAAAATTGTTTGTTGTTAGCCATAAAATTACGAAAAGTAACTGAATATACCAAATTAGGTAGTGGACAAGGATACTAAACACGTCATATCTATAAAACATTGCTTATAGTCACTGTAAATTGTCTAATGGTACCCAAATTACAATTGAAATTACGTCCTGGGTCTCAAGGGGTTACAGATCTGGTTAAAGATCTTCTGAATTTAATTTTCAGCCGTATTCACTCTTACGCTGATGATTATATCCTGCATTTTTCAACGTCGTTTATTAGACGTCCAACTCAACAGGAATTAAGTGATTCACGGAGAGATGCCACTGAGCGCCTAACTTCTGATCTTTCTATAATTTATGATTGGGGCAAAACAAACCTTGTTTTCTTCAAGGTCTCAAAAACCCTATTTCTTCACCTATCTACTAGACAAAACCTACCAGATAACTATCCCCTCTTCTTCAATGACACTCAATTACGTATTTCCTTCTTCTACAATGAACATTCTTGGACTATCTTTTACTATAAACCTGAACTGGAAATCTCACATCTCATCTCTTGCAAAAACAGCTTCTAAGAAGTTAAGTGTCATGTGGCGACTGCGTCCATGTTTTTGTCCCTCCCAGCTGCTTACTCTGTACAGGGGCTGTGTCCGCCAATGTATGGAATATATCTCACATGTTTGGGGGTTATCCACTCATACAGGACTGGCAACTAAGCGGGCTTTTTGTTACCTCTTTTGTTTTTACCCTAAGCAAGTCCTTTATGATCTAATATATATGTATATATATATATATATATATATATATATATATATATATATATATATATATATTGTTACGAAGGAAAGCCAGCCTTGTAGAGTGATATCACGAGGCGGGGAGTGCATGGATTGGTCGCGGCATGAGAGGCCCGGAGGCGGGTTTATTCGCCCGTTAAAAGGACGTTAAGATCCTGTCACATATACACGACTCACGGGCCGACCGCGACACGACTCAAGGTCGTAACGCCTTTTTTCATCAATCGTCCCTTGAGCCGCTGAATGATCGTGGACTCTTAGCGCTTTCGTGAGCCGCTGGAACGACTCGTTGCGCCTCATGATTTTTTTTATCGCGCGTTTAAAGATCGTGGCCACCTCACGACTTGTCAAAAGTCTTGTCACAGTCGGGAGTGTCCTAGGTCGGTCGTGAAGCAGTCTTAACTCAATCGGATGCGCCGTGATACCGTCGTAGCGTGTCGTGATGTAGTCGCCAACAAAATAACCGTTAACTGTTGGCAGTTGGCGTGAGCGGCGAGGTGACAAGACTGGTCCGTGGCCTTTTGAGTGTACATGATAAACGGTTGTGACACAGAGAACTCTCTCTCTCTCTCTCTCTCTCTCTCTCTCTCTCTCTCTCTCTCTCTCTCTCTCTCTCTCCCCCAAATATATAAAAATATAATCAACAACAATCAATATTCGACTAAAAACACTGATAATTATAATAATAATAATAATAATAATAATAATAATAATAATAATAATAATAATAATAATAATAATAGTAGTAGTAATGGTGGTAGTAGTAGTAGTAGTAATGATATGGGTCGGTCGTGGGGGAGTCTTAATGCATTCCCCAAACGCACTCGTAGAGACTCGTAGCTCCGTCGCCTCGCGGTCTTGTTGCGTTCTTGAGGACCTCACGACCGGTCGTGAGGCAGTCGTGAACAGAGCAGACTCGACGAGGAATCGGGGCAGTCGGGAGGCGTGGAACACGACTTTGAATCGTGTCGTGGTCGGCCCTTGAGTCGTGCATGTGTGACAGGGGGTTTAGCCCCCTTAACACATTCCAAAATCGAACCACGATCGAGCCAACAATGCAATGAGTAGCGCCGTCATTTTCCTGATTATGGGCCCATCGTGACCGAACGTGACGGTCGTGACGCACTCGGCCGAGGCCACGAAAAGTTAGTGCATGCACAAAAAAATCGGGAAGCTCCCCGATTTTTGTACCCAACGCAGCGCTATCGTAAGTCTATCGTGACGCTATCCTTATCTATGTAGCAGCTTTGTGACACTCGTGATCGTCGTATGTCTATCGTGACGATACAAATCCGTTACACTCGCCTTCATCCCTACCTCCCCCCCTTTTCTGCACCCTCTTCCGCCTCCACTCCCCTTTTCTCATTCACCTCCCCCCACCCCCGACTCACTACCCCCTACTCCATCACCACGTGGTGATAACCAACCACCCCTTACGCCATCACCACGTGGTGATGCCACCCACCCCCGTTTAACCACTCACATCCCCACCACCACCAACAACGCCTTCTCCATCCTCCATCCCCCGTTTCCCCAGCAACACCAACACCCCCTTCTTTATCACAACACCCCCCTCCCCCCGTATTCCCCCCTTCTCCATCACCAAAAACTCATCCCTGTTTCTCCCACCTTCATCTCTAGGCTCTAGCCCCCTTCTTTCTCCAACACCAACACCCACCCCCGTGTGAGGCATGTTGCTAGCTCTTGACGCAATCGTGATACGTTCATGGCACCGTCATGACACTGTCGTGGTTGTCGTAGCTCTATCGTGACGACAAAATTACCGTTACATTCGTGACTTAGTCTTACAGCTATCATGACTCCATCGTGACATCTTACGACCGTCATGACACATACTTACAAGCAGCGTGACATCGTTGTGAGGCTATCGTGGTCTGCGTTTATCGTGGTCAAATTTCACGATAGCGTCAATAATTATATAATTAAATTGGTGGCGCTATCGTGGTTCCATTATCGAATGTGTGAAGGGAGCTTTAGGCATCTCGCCTGAGGGCGAGAGACAGAGGGGAGACGCTAACGGGACAGGAGAGATGGAGACCCTGACCCGCTGAAGGGATTTAGCTGCTACCTCTAGTCGGGAGACTAGTGCTTGTTAGTGTCTCCTGGATCATAGTTAGCGACAAGGAGTGTGATCGTGGAAAAAGGATTACTAACTGACCCCACACGTGTGTACGAGTGTTTCCTTTTTTTCCGCCCAAGTGACTGGTAGGTTTGAATATGTTTCCCTGCAACGACCAGAGAAAGAGGTCGGGGGAGTGAGTTATTTGCTGTGCCTTGGTTTGTTTGTAGACGTGTGCGTAGTACACTAATTAAGGAAGTGCTTGTGTTTCTCTATCACTGGCGTGCCTGTATTGTATTCGGGCCACGAGCTGTCTGTGATCCACCGCCAAGTTTATTTACACTCTTCATATATATATTATATATATACAAGGCTGGGCAGTAATTAAATACATATGTGTAAATAGAACTGTATTTATAAATACATTGGTTTTCACGTATTTAAGTACAGCATTTAAATACTTTAATGAGTATTTAAATACGTTGTATTTAAATACCCATAATATAGAAATGTAAATACTTTTCTTCTGTTAATTTGGTCATAAACCCGCCCATCTAACTAGCAACCCTGATGTGACAGTGAACCAGTGTTTCCACTTCCAAGGAAATTTCCTTATCTTAAGGAAATTTAGGTCTGAGAAGGAGATCCTAAGGAGATCCAGTTTTTTTCGGACATTTCTAGAGATTGGAGATCTCTTCTTCTGGAGATTTATAAAGGATAACTTCTTGGTTTTTTTCTAAAAAGGGAAATATACAATAGGAAAGTATCTTTTCATTTATCAAGCATTTTATATCGTTAATCATGAATTACTGAAGCAATGTTAAAATGTGTGTATTTAAAATGTATTTACAAATGTATTTAAATACAATTGATGTATTAAGTATTTAATTACATTCGTAAAATGTATTTAGTATTTGGTATTTAGATACATTTCTTCCATGTATTAAGTATTTGAATTCATTCAGTGTACTTAGTGCCCAGCTCTGTGTGTATATATATATATATATATATTATATATATATATATATATATATATATATATATATATATATATATATATTATATATATATATATATATATATATATATATATATATATATTATATATATATATATATATATATATATATATATACTTAACGTGAGGTGGTGAATTTCATTGATGGTTATCAGGGCTACATAAACGCTCTTCTTCACATGTGTTGGGTTTTAATGAGCAACGTTTCGCCAAACTATTGGCATCATCAGGCTAAAAACATTATTACAATTAGTAAAAACTAGTATAAAAAATTATAAAAAACGAGTTATTTGAGAATAAAATTATATTTTCCTAAAGATAACACACTAGACAATTGGAAATTAAAATAACAAGATAATAAGAGAGAACGAACCTGGTAGTGTATGTTGTCGGGTTTGGTAGAGGACTGAGTAAAATGACTTAGTTAAGGAATTACAACAACTACTCTGAAACAAAATCGGAACAGTTATACATCTGAATGATACTTCTGAAACTCTTCCGATTTTGTCTCAGAGTGGTCGTTGCAATTCCTTAACTAAATGCACATCTAAATGTTCTTCAATCAAACGAATTTTACTGCTGATTCATTAGCTGATTGGATGGAACATTTTGAGTAGGTGCCACATCAAATATTGACAAATATAATATTCATATATATATATATATATATATATATATATATATATATATATATATATATATATATATATAATATATATATATATATATATATATACATATATATATATATATATATAATATATATATATATATATATATATATATAATATTATATATATAATATATATATATATATATATATATATATATATATATATATATATATATATATATATATATATATATATATTCATATATATATATATATATATATATATATATATATATACATATATATATAATATATATATATATATATATATATATATATATATATATATATAATATATATATATATGTTCCTTGATACGCATATATATATATATATATATATGTATTTCTTTTTCGACTGACAACTAGTTATCAGTTAACAGCGAGTACAACATAAATACATGGCATACATAAGCAATTAAACTACGAGCAAGTATGATCAAGTTTAAATGTGAATCAAAGTTTCAATTGTCTTGCATTTCACTATATATATTTCCCAGATTTTGCTTGGATTTCACCAAAAAAGCCAAAATTTACAAAGGTTGGGTTGATCAATTGAATAGTCAGCTGTAAAGGGCTTGAAGTCATGGTGGAAGGGTAATCAGCTCTAGATTTCTGAACAAAACTAACTGTAATGTCTGCCAAAATAGTCGACTGTGCATATATTTTCTTCTGGTAAGTAACAATATATCTATAACACTTGCAGATGGTGATGGCTAAAGTAGACCAGTTTCTTGATCAGCTCACTAACTACAATAAAGAAGACATCCATCCTGACATTATGAAGGCAATTCAACCTTACCTTGAAAATCCTGAATTCAGCCCAGACTTCATCAGATCTAAGTCTGTTGCTGCTGCAGGTAAAAAACATGATGTATATATATATATATATATATATATATATATATATATATATATATATATATATATATATATATATATATATATATATATATATATATATATATACATATATATATATATATATATATATATATATATATATATATATATATATATATATATATATATACAATACATATATATATATATATATATATATATATATATATATATATATATATATATATATATGTATATATATATTTTGGTTATATACAATTTATATTACGTAACATAACCCAACCAAACCTAATCTTACCTAACCTTACCTTACATAACCTAATGACTAGACCAAAATTAAAGTCATTTCATGTAAAGACTAAAGATCCTAGACATTTCAAGAGTAATTAATTTATATATATATATATATATATATATATATATATATATATATATATATATATATATATATATATATATATATATATATATATATATATATATATATATATATATTATTATATGTATATCTATCTATATATCTATCTATCTATCTATCTATCTACATATATATATATAATATATATATATATATATATATATATATATATATATATATATATATATATATATATATATATATATATATATATATACATTCTTGATGTTTCAGGCTTGGTGACATTTTTAAGCCTTTTTAAGTCTGAGGAAGGTGAATTTTAATTTTAGAAAAAATGAAAAAAAAGTCAGGACAAAAACTAGACCTTATGGTTAATATGCGATAGTATTTTATAATATTATGTTAATATTTTATAATGTGTTACAGACATTTCAATTATGGTTAACAAGTTTGCTAGGTATATATTACGTCTTGTATTTTGTATTTTGTATCTACTGAATGAATAACAGCTATAGCTTGAAAGAAAACAAACCCAAATTGGCTCTACACATTCTGGTAATTTAGATTCAAACCTCTTGGATGTGAGCTGAACATGGTAACCACTGCACCACTGGATATATTTGCCACAACCATACCTTTACTAGACTGAGGTATTCAGCTTTGTGATTCAAAATTTAGTTGTGATAATGCTACCCGAAAATGTGTTCCTCTGATATATTTTTGTTATTTTCAGGTTTGTGTTCATGGGTGATAAATATAATAAGATTCTACGAAGTGTATTGTGACGTAGAACCCAAAAGGCGCGCCCTTGAAGAAGCAAATGCAGAATTGGCTGCTGCTCAAAATCGTCTCACTGGAATTACCTCTAAGATTAAGGTAAGATCATGATTACACAGACTGTTACTACAGCCAAGTTTTTTTTAAGGAAACCTGTTTTTGCTTGTGCAGTATGCCTGCGTTAAGGCAGACAAAAAGGGGGAGAAATTTGTTAGTATTTTGAAAACTCCAGATTATCCAATGGTTACATGTAAATTGGTACTGAAGCAATTGGTACTGAGGTCCAGTGATCCCCATTTCACTTCGGCCACGAGCCATATGGTACACATGATAAAAAGGAATGAAACCAACTAGTCCACGAGTCAATTGGGACCCATCTCGAAATGACGATAGAGTCAGATAGGACCCAAACCTTGGAGAGAGAGAGAGAGAGAGAGAGAGAGAGAGAGAGAGAGAGAGAGAGAGAGAGAGAGAGAGAGAGAGAGAGAGAGAGAGAGAGAGAGAGAGAGAAATAATATACAGACATATGAAAGGAAGGAAAAAGAAAATGTGTTTCCTCTCACACACACACACACACACACACACACACACACACACACACACACACACACACACACACATGTTATTAGGGTTATAATGATGTTGATGATATAATATTTGTGATAACGTTTGTTGAGGTAATTTTAATAATAGTGGTGACTGTAGCAATAGTGGTGGTAATGGTAGTAGTGGTAATTGTAGTGTTGGTGGTGGATATGATGGTATGACTGACGGCAGATGGGTCAGGTGAAGGCTTCTCTTTTTCACACATTAGTGATAATGCGACAGCGATTGAGAGAGAAAAGGGAGAGGAGAGAGCGACCTGTATTTATAATTTTATATTCTCATCCTTCCCTTTTTTTTGTTCTCTCTCTCTCTCTCTCTCTCTCTCTCTCTCTCTCTCTCTCTCTCTCTCTCTCTCTCTCTCTCTCTCTCTCTCTCTCTCTCTCTCTCTCTCTCTCTCTTTATTTATTTAATTTTCTCTCTCTCTTAACAAAACATCACAAAGTCACTTCTCTGACTGTTTTCTTAATTCTTTAATTAATTAATCTCATCCCGGAGAAGGATGGGAGGAGAGGGCGAAAATGATTAAATTGACCATGATCTGACCCTCACCCATATCTCCCCTCCTGGGGAGGGGAGAGAGAGAGAGAGAGAGAGAGAGAGAGAGAGAGAGAGAGAGAGAGAGAGAGAGAGAGAGAGAGAGAGAGAGAGAGGGGAGGGGGGCTACCACACTACCTCAGCATATATGTTGATTACATATTGGGGATCTTCTGCGACTTCGCGGGATTCCTGCAAGCACTATTGGTTTGATGACTGGTCTGTATTCTGGGACTGAGAGTGCTGTGAAGTGTGGGGGAGGTGTATCCAGCTTCTTTCCTGTTAATACAGGAGTGAGGCAAGGGTGCGTCCTTGCCCCATCACTTTTCAACACGTGTATGGACTGGGTATTGGGCAAAGTTGTAGATCAAAGTGATTGTGAAGCATCCCTCGGCAACACCAAGATCACATATTTTGTTTTGCCGATGTTGCAGTAATCTTTGCTGAGTCGCTGGAGGTCCTGGTGATGGCTCTCGAGGCGCTGCACGAGGAGGCAAAGCCTTTGGAACTTGAGGTCTCCTGGCTTAAGACCAAGGTCCAGGTGTTTGGAGGCTTACTAGATGAAACAGTACAGTCTGTTCATGCGTGCGGCGAGGACATTGAGATCTTGGAAAGTTTTACATATCTTGGTAGCGCAGTCCATAATGACGGCGGGTCACGTCAAGAAGTCTTACGGCGGATTGGCATAGCCCACTGTTTTATGGACTCGCTCAGCAGGAGTAATTGGCGTTGTCGGTGCCTGTGCAGGAGGACAAAGATCCGGATCTTCAAGTCGCTTGTGATCCCTGTCTTACTCTATGGTTGTGAGACATGGGCACTAAATAGCGACTTGAAGAGACGAATCGATGTCTTTTGTAGTAAGTGTCTTCGCATAATCATGGGGTATCGCTGGGATGCTTACGTGTCAAATAAGCGATTGCACCGTGAGACTGAATCGAGGCCTATTACCTGCATAGTCCGTCAGCCCCAACTTCGGCTATATGGGCATGTGTCACGCTACCCTGAAACCAATCCTTCCCATCGGGTTGTATCTGTAAGAGACAATCTGGCGTGGAGGAGGCCAAGGGGGCGCCCACAAGGCTCGTGGCTGGGGTGGGGCAAGTTGATGTTTCTTGTCGGGAGCTGCTTGGTATGGGAAAGGAGCCTGCATGGGGACTCGCGCGTGGTGACCCCCGGGAGTGGCGTCGTAGGGTGGGCGAGGCGACGCGCCCCCCGGCGTATCCCCCCAATGATTAATTGATTGATCTAACGGTAACGACTCGAGGTGTCTCGATACTTCCTCTAAATTGATATACTATCTAAACTTGTGCAACATTAACGGTCTTAGATCTAATTCATCCTTTCCTCCCTCAAGGTGATCTCATCACCTTTCCTCTTCTAGACCTCATTTTCGATTTCTCACTGCACCCCATGGGCGATAATCATAAAGCCTCCATAAACTTATGAGTTTGTCATAAGCAGACAAAATGGCGAATTTCTCCATAAGTGGCCGAAAACCTCCATAAGTGCTTATGTTTTTTCCATAAATTGTCCCATAGCCCTATGGGAAGTCCGAGCTCCCATAACGACCCTTATGTTGACATAAGATATCAACATGGCAGCACAACAACTCTTCCGGGAGCGCCAACTCTGGAATTATCGTTCCAGATGTGACGTTCTCGGCGAATTGAGTGACGAAGAACTTGTCAAGAGGTATTGGCTGAACCATGATGGAATTATGCATGTCACTCTCGTGAGAGTATCCCTATAGAGTGAATAAAAAAGGAGCCATGCGCTAACAGCGGGAATGAATAACACTAGCCGCAAAGCCGCCCTCCGGGCGGACTTTTTGGCTAGCTCCTGCGGAGGGCTATTGGTGGGCCTTTCGGCCCACCACATGTGTTTGGTGGGCTTCGGCCCACCAAACACAGACTCACACATACAAACACAGAAAACACAGAAATGTATGTATTAACGCCAACCCATTCACATCACCCCCAACCCATTCACTCACCCATTACCCATCACCCCCCACCCATTCACTCACCCATTACCCATCACCCCCCACCCATTCACTCACCCATTACCCATCACCCCCCACCCATTACCCATCACCACACACCCATTCACTCACCCATTACCCATCACTCATTCACCCACCCATCACCCCACACCCATTACCCATCACCCCACCCATTCACTCACCCATTACCCATCACCCTACATCAAGGTTTCCTCAATTCTCGCAACCCACTTTTTTTTTTCACAATTCTCGCTAATAGGCTGCTAACAAAAAGAAAAAAAAACGAAATCGGATCATCTCATAAGTGGGCTTAAAACCTTCCCCGGGTCGACCCGATTCCAAAACTGTGCCATATGAGGGGATTGCGCCACTGGGGGCGGCACCTATCGCGGACAGACAGACACACACACTTTCGCTTATATTATTACTAGCCGCAAAGCCGCCCTCCGGGCGGCCTTTTTGGCTAGCTCCTGCGGAGGGCTATCGGTGGGCCCACCACCTGTGTTTGGTGGGCCTTCGGCCCACCAAACAGACTCTCCAGATAGCCCCTTCTAGCTTTCCTGAAATCATGGATGTAGAAATGTATGTATTAACGCCAACCCATTCACATCACCCCCAACCCATTCACTCACCCATTACCCATCACCCCCCACCCATTCACTCACCCAGTAAGGCTATTGGTGGGCCTTCGGCCCACCAAACACAGACTCTCCAGATAGCCCCTTCTAACTTTCCTGAAATCATGGATGTAAAAATGTATGTATTCCCCCCACCCATTCACTCACCCATTACCCATCACCCCCCACTCATTCACTCACCCATTACCCATCACCACACACCCATTCACTCACCCATTACCCATCACCCCCCACCTATTCCCTCACCCATCACCCCCAACCCATCACCCCCCACCCATTCACTCACCCATCACCCCACACCCATTACCCATCACCCCACCCATTCACTCATCCATTACCCATCACCCTACATCAAGGTTTCCTCAATTCTCGCAACCCACATTTTTTTCCACAATTCTCGCTAATAGGCTGCTAAAAAAAATAAAAAATAAAAATGTTCGGATCATCTCATAAGTGGGCTTAAAACCTTCCCCTGGTCGAGCTGGTTCCAAAACTGTGACATATGATGTGATTCCGCCACAGGGGGCGGCACCTATCGCGGACAGACAGACAGACAGACACACACACTTTCGCTTATATTATTATAGATAGATTACGATTGTTTCCTCGCCACTGGCAAAATGCAGCAGTGCACCTACTGCAGTGATGACCATGGAGCGACAGAAGTGGACAGTGAAAATGCTTGCCCAAGGCCCTCCATGGTATTACTCTCTTATACTCAAATTCTCGGCGAGACAACAACCGATAATTTTCGCCGACGGTGGAACACCCGCCGACGAAAATTTTCGACGGCTTCCACTTGTAGTAATAGCTGAATACAAGTTATTCATTGTTCAATTCACACACCATTTTTCGAAGGCATTATTATTTTCTATTTAGTATTTAAATGTTTATAATAAATTTAGCTCTTGTTTTTGGCAGAAATGAAGGTAAAGATACGTTTTAACTACGCAGTCATATCTACCTTTTGATTGATTGATTGATTGATTTAATGCCTAAAAAGGAGAATGTGCCAGACATCAGAGCACATATTGCACTATGACAAAGCATATAAAGGGGAGGGGTTAAAGAGTAATAGTGAAACGATGAGGGAAGGGGAAAGAACGGAATGTTACAGCAGGATGGTTAGATCAGATGTAGGATGTGGATTTGTTGGAGGAAGGAGATTAAATTTTCCAGGGAGAAGGAGGGGGATTCCGGGAGAATGTCCGCAAGACAGGGAGGTCGGGAAAGGGAGGACAAATGAGGGAAGGAACTGGAACGGGCAGGAGTAAGATGGGGGCAGGATATTAGGACATGTTGGACAGTGAGAGGAACTTGACAGGGTGTGCAGAGGGTTGGGGAGGAGCGTGACATGAGATAGGAGTGTGTGAGGTTGGTATGGCCTATGCGTAAGCGTGCGAGAGCAGTCTCCCAACGTCTATTAGAGTGGTAAGGATTTGACCATGGAGAGATAGAGGGTTTGATCAGGCGAAGTTTATTGGCAGAGAAAGTGGTCCAGGAGGATTGCCAGCGGTCGAATAGGAAAGATTTAAAGGAAGGGTAGTAGTCGGAGGCTGGCAAGTCTACCTTTTGGAGGGCTATAATTTCAGCTTCAGCATGTAGTGGAGATACTACTTACTTCCGGAACAAACAAAAAAATGATACTTATTTGCACTGGAAACCAGGGTAAATTTGTACAATAGGATCAGAATTCCTTACACAATTGGGAGTATGCTTTATGTTTACCTAAATGGATTGAAAGAAACTTTCTCTCAATGAGGTTCTATCGCAAATCATTACTTTTGGAGATAGAAAATATTTTTAGTAGGAAGTGTATAGGACATATGAAATTAACTAACCTAACCCCACCTTTAGATTCACTAACCTAACCTAATCTAACCTAACCCCACCTCTAGACTGACTTACCTAACCCCACACTTGTCTCTCTCCTTCCTATAAATAACATGTTATATCTCCAAAAGTAATGGTGGAAGGATAGCGGAAGGATACACAACAGCTAAACAGCGTAGTAAAGAAGGAGAAAGGAGCAATAGCCAGGGAGTGATGACCAGACAGAGATACGGCAGTATGTAGCTAGAGATACAGCAGTATCACAACACCTTCGTTCCCGCGTAAAACGTTTCTACGGGATGTTATGTACGTATATAATTTATGAAGTTATCCTTTAAAATTTCATAATTTTCAGTCCATAAGGTTCTCAAAGAATGTATAGCTTAGATTTTACTGATTGCAAGCGTTATTTCATTATATAAGAGACATTTTAGGGTAATGTAATTGCTACGTTTAGCAAGAAGTTGTCAGCCGGTACTGCTAGATAATAATGAATAAAATCACCACAACCGCTTAGCCAAGTGGGTATACATTATTAGGTCAGTGGCTTAACGCACCCGTGGTTGAATTTGAGTGCAAAATCTGGTTATGGTGCGGGTTCGATTCCCCACCCCGGACATTAAGAGAAGGGAATTATTTATTTCCCAAAGTGATTAGCACCCAGAGTCAGAAAGTTTGCTGGAAGGATTTTGCTTAAGGCATTTCAATAGGGATAATTGTGAACCCAGGGCATTGCATCGGTTTTACGGGAATACGCCTATGGAGCAGTACATTAGTCCCTGTCCCAGTCTCCATGACCAGAGATGAAAGGCTATTCATGAGGACTGCAGCCCTCCCCTTCGGAACCCCCTCAGAATAACCAAGCCAAAGACAAGAGATAATAGAATAAGGAAAAAAGAAGAGAGCAGGGGATCCCCCCCCAAACCCCTGTGATACAGTGGATGACAAGCGGTGAGATGTAGTCCCCCCTTAATTAAAAAGTGTAAATAGTAGCAACAGACATAGGGTTTGGGATTTCATTACGAACTCATATAAAAGTTCCTCCGGAAAGACAATGCCTTATATCACGCTCGTGCTATTGTGCTACCGACCTACCAATTCGTGAAATATCTAGAGCAAATGTATGATATGAGCTGTGTAATGCATAAAATCACCAGAACCGCTTAGCAAAGTGGGTATACCTTATTGGGTCAGTGGTTTAACGCGCCCAAGGTTGAATTTGAGTGCAAAATCTGGTAATGGTGCGGGTTAGATTCCCCACCCCGGACATGCAGCGAGAGGAATGATTTATTTCCCCAAGTGATTACCACCCTGAGTCAGAGAGTTAGCTGGAAGGATTCTACTGACGGGCTTTTAGTAGCTATAATTCCCTACAATTAAAAAGTGTACAATTAAAATGGGCCACATACAAATGTAGAAGTTTGGAATAGACTAAATGAGATATCGGCAAAGAATCTGCACCTGTTGAAGGAAAGACTGGATAAATGTAGATACAGAGAAGGTGTAACGCTCACTCGGGACAACACTGAAAGTTCTCTCTCCACTTTTCTTTGTTTCTCTCCTCCATCGTTGTGATGGAATTCTGAAGAGGGGGTGGGGGCGACCTTGCCTGACAAGCAGCCGAAGGGTACTATAGTAGAATAAATTCATGAAGTCCGTTTGGGCGTTGGCTTATTTGCGGACTTCCCTATCCGCGGCGGTGCCAAATATCGTAATTGGCCAAGTATCGGATTAGACCCTTAGCGAAAACGGTAATCCTCACCCTCCATTACTCCTCCCGGCAGGAGCTGAATTGGGCAATCCATCCACATCTCTCTCTCTCTCTCTCTCTCTCTCTCTCTCTCTCTCTCTCTCTCTCTCTCTCTCTCTCTCTCTCTCTCTCTCTCTCTCTCTCTCTCTCTCTCTCTATCAACCTCTCTCTGTTTCGAGAAAGAGAGAGAGGTGGGTGGATTGCCCCCATCAGCTCCAGCCGGGAGGAGTGATGGAGGGTGAGTGCTACCGTTTTCGCCAAGGGTCTAATCCGATACTTGGCCTATTCAAGAGAGAGAGGAAGTGAGCTATTGGTGTCTAAATGGCAACATCGTAAAGCTACGTTGTCAAGTGTTGTGGCATTTAAAAAAAATCATCATTATATTCTTAATATGATAAACATTGATAACACTGCGTAGCCTTCTTATAAAATTAAATATATACAGAGTATTTGAAACTCATTCTGAAGTGATAAATGACTAATATACGAAAGAGAGAGATTATGTGTTGTGATTGACATGGCAGTACGTCGGACAAGGAATTCCCCACTCCACCCAACGCTCAAACGGACTTCATAAATTTGTTCTACTTATAATGGTCAAGGGGACTGTGACAGTGTGAGAAACTACACCTTATTAGTCACGGTAACGGTGATTATCACTTTCACTTTCACCAAACGGCGTCTTTCGGGGCTTCAAGTACTGTTACCCAACTACCACGTCAACACTCCCAGCCCCGTGTCCCGGGGGCATATTCCTGTTTTCTAGAAGAGTATGTGGCGTTTATTCTTGAACGAACACGTCAGGTTAGGTTACGTTAGGTTACGGATAGGGTAGGTTAGGTTTTCCTGCTTATTTCATTATAACTTTGCTGGGAATCACGATCAGGGTATTTTCGAGAAAATCCTATGGTTAGTTTTCGAGCTACAGCCAAGCGTCTTCACTCAGAAACTATATACTCGAGAACGGGAATATGCGTCCCGGGGTAAGGGG
>JACEEZ010001253.1:287500-322500 GCA_016584305.1 Chionoecetes opilio | reverse complement strand
TGTCGGTTCGGTGCAGTGTGACCTCTGTGAAGCGTTTCGTGACTATCTTGAAGGTTGCAGCAAGGCCAATGTTCACTGCATCATCACAGTTGACTGGGGCATCTGCTACAACCCCAGTAGCAATTGGCACAAGACAGTCTGGGGCTGGATGTTCGAATGTTTGTAACTTTCCGAATCTAAGATCATCTTAGAATGTTCATAGCGGCCATCTTAGATCTTGGGCTACGAACACCACAAACATGTATTTTCAAAGGATCGTCCGAAAGTTTTTAGCTCACGATGATGCGATCTTCAAGCTCGTTCCGTTCCGTTCCGACCATGAGGAATGGAACTCAGCTGACTGTCGCTTGGCCAATCAGAGAAAAGATTTAATCAACCTTTGAGATTGTTAGCCAATCATAATCCAGTTAGAATGTAAACAAATATCATGCCTCCCCAAGGGAAATATCTGAAGACTGAAGACGTATGCTCACTAATAACCTCCTGGCGCGTCCCCACACAACAAATTATAAACTTATAACCTCAATATAGCCTGAACTGGTAAAATTATATTTCTTTCCTGCCCTTAGGTCTCGCTAGGAGGTTATTGGTAGGGTTAGATAAGGTTATAATGAGGTTAGGTTAGTATTATTTTGGGGGGTCATTTAGGACTTTAGGTGGGGTAAGGGGATGTTAAAAGGGTAACTCTCCCACTTTATAATTACGTTTTAGAGGTATCTGAAGGGATTTGTGAAGGTCTGGATAGAAAAAAACACTAATAAGGGCGGGAAGGTATCCGGTCATTTCGCCCACATGCCATTTCGCCACACCATGGAGTCATTTCGCCCACAGGTCAATTCGCCCACACTATGGAGTCATTTCGCCCACACTATGGAGTCCAGGAGCTAGGAGGTTAGGTTATATTTGTTTAGTGTGTCGAGAACCCCCCCATCCCCCCGCTAGGAGGTTAGGTTAGATTTGTTTAGGTTAGGTTAGGGTAGGTTAGATTTGGTTAGGTTAGGATAGGTTAGATTTGGTTAGGTTAGGTTAGCTTAGGTTAGATTTGGTTAGGTTAGGTAGTCGGTGGGTCAAGCCCCCTGCTAGGGTAGGTTAATATTGGTTAGGTTAGGTTTATTTTGGTTAGGCAATTTTCTCTAGATATAAGGCAATTACCCTAGATCTAGGGAATTTTACCCCCCTACACAACTCTTTAATTACGTGTTTCCGACGCATAATTTGTTCCCCACTTGAAAACCCCGCATTCCCACAGGTTCCCAAACTTGTTTGGGGGAAGTGGGATAGTATGGGCAAATACTAGAAATTTACCGTCATTTCGCCCAAGGTTACTGGTGTAACCAGTTCATTCCATTTCTGCCAGAGGAAGATATAGTTACATGACTCCGTGACATGGAGCGTGTGGGCGAATTGACTTTAGAGTGGGCGAATTGACTCTTACATGTGGGCGAAATATGTCTTGTGGGCGAATTAACGTGTGGGCGAAATGACCGTTAACCGGGCGGGAAAGGATTATAATTTTACCGTTTTAGCCAGCGCGAATAATTATATATGAATTGAATGATTAATAGCTGCCACTTACACCCAATTAGTAAAATTTCGGTAGTGGGCTTTCAACGATTTCGAGGCCGAAACTTAGTTTTCCTGAATCGTTTTAATGTGTATTGAATGAATATGGCACTCGTTTTTGTCGGAAATATTTTCTTGTTTACAGGTATGGGGGATGTTTGCCCCGCAAACCTTGCACCGCTTCGCACTGCCATATTATTTATTGATAATTTTATTTTTTTCTTGATATCCTGTTACTAAACCAAACCCCACCTCTAACCTAACCTAACCTAGTCTGATTTAACCTAACTTAGACGACTAAACCAAACCCCACCTCTAACCTAAAATAACCTTATCTGATTTAACCTAACTTAACCGTTTATGGCTGAAATAACGGTAGATTTTTGGTTGTACGTACATGTAACGCCATTATTATTCAATTGTACCATGGGAAATGGGGTTCAAAATACTCAGAATGAAGAAATATACACGATGATGTAGGTAAGAATCCTAGGACTTTTGAAAGCCCATTACCAAACTGGGGAGGCGGTAGCGGAGTGGTTAGCGTCTCCGACTGGCGTTCTCGGTGACCCGAGTTCGATCCCCGAAGAAAACAAAAACCTTTCTGCACCGTCGAGTGGCCTAAGAACACCCACATGCCCTGCCCATCAACTCTACCTTCGATTGCGAGTGCATCGGAGGACACAGGGGGGCGGCATGAGCCTCTACTGGCGTCACTATAAAAATCCTGCCTGCGCCATCACTGGCGAGGACCAACCATCACAGCCCTCAAGTGAACCTCCAGAGCCTACTATCCGAGCCCTGGGTCACCACTGCCTACAGGCGCTATAGACACAAATGTAAAAACAAAAACAAAACAAAAAACTAAAACCCACCCATTTTAGGGTGGGTACTATTAATGGGATACATTACACTGGTCGATAAAAAAAAATCGAAGATATGGTTCTGGACTAAATGAAGCTGATTATAGGTAAATCGACCCTGCTGAACTCGAATCTGATGTTCAATTAATTCTATCACCTCCAGTTTTTGAGAACCAGACGCAATTCATGAAAAAATATGGGTAAAATCAGCAGAAGTAGGTTTCACCAATGTTTTCATTTTAAACTCTTAATCTTTTCTTTTCTCAAGCCTATTTAGGGCAGTGCAGTGTTTTTGAGTCAGTGTGGTTTGTGCAGTGAGCAGGGGAGGGTGTGCGCGCTGCGTTATGGCGAGGGGTTAGCAGGCTGTGTAGTACATTTTTACCTACTGATCGTACAGCTATAGACATATGTTTAAACATTTTATTTTTCTTTGCAGATATGATGTGTTTGATTTAGTGGAGTCCTAATTTTAGTTGGTTTACCGTAGATAGTACCTTGTACCGGGCTGTGATGGAGCGCCGTAACTGTGTGAATGCATCGGACAGTTTTTGTTACATATGTGGAATTTTTACCCTGACAGTCTGAAGAAACCTCTTACAAAGAATGTTAAAGCAGCTTATCTGCATTACTTCAAGTGCCGTATAGGGGATCAAGATCAGAAGTGGGCCCCTCACGTAGCATGCAACCCCTGTGTGAACCACTTGAATGAATGGATGCGTGGCAAACGGCCATCAGGCATGGCATTCGGCATCCCAATGGTTTGGCGTGAACAAAAGGATCACAGTACTGACTGCTACTTCTGCCTCACTAACATCAAAGGATATTCAGTAAAAACGCGAGCTAAAATCAGGTATCCTGACGTACCTTCTGCCATCAGGCCTGTGCCACATGGTCCTGATCTCCCAGTTCCAAATGTTCCAATTGCATAAGTGAATCAGATTCGAACGAGGAGGATAATCCCATGGATACAGACTTTCAAGAAATGGCAGACAACAGAGAGCCCAAATTCATCAGTCAGGAAATGCTACATGACCTTGCTAGGGACCTAGATCTACCCAAGGGGGAAAAATGAAGGGCCTTGGATCTCGTCTCAAGGAATGGAATTTGCTACAAGAAGGAGTTCTCATCACCACGTTTTGTTCGTAGACATAAAGAACTTTCAAGCTTCTTCAAGATGGAACACAAGCTCTGTTACTGCTTTGATGTTGACACACTCATGGAACAACTTTGTGAGTCTCACACTTATGATAAGAGTGAGTGGCGGCTGTTCATAGATTCAGGAAAAAAAAAACGCTAAAGGCCGTTCTTCTGCATAAAGGAAATAAGCTTCCGAGTGTTCCAATTGCGCATGGCCATGAAATGAGTGAAACTTATGAAACTATGAAGACTTTGTTATCTGCTGTTAAATATGAAGAACATCAGTGGAATCTGTGTGGGGAAACCCGAAGGTAATCTCCTTGCTTCCAGGACTCCAGTTAGGTTACACTAAGCACATGGGGTGTTCTTTGTTTGTGGGACTCTAGAGCGGACAGCAAACATTACAAACAAAAGGATGGCCAGCACGACCGAAAGACTCACCTGGCAGGTTCAACTGTATGTACAAACCTCTTGTTGACAGTGAAAAGGTGTACTTACCTCCATTGCATCTGAAACTTGGGTTAATGAAAATTTTTGTGAAGGCCATGGATCAAAATGGTGCTGGCTTTCAGTATTTGTTAGCAAAGTTTGAACGCACTGTATTTGAAGCCAAAGTAAAGGCAGGTGTTTTCAATGGCCCTCAAATTCGTCAACTACTCAATGATGATGACTTTGTAAAGAGCCTAACTGCCTTGGAAAAAGCTGCTTGGAAGAGCTTTTTGGCTGTTATAAAGAACTACCTAGGTAATGTTCGAGCATCGAATTATGAGGAACTTGTAAATGACATATTGAAGAGTTACCATGCGCTTGGGGCTCGGATGTCACTCAAAATCCCCTTTTTCCATTCACATCTTGATTTCTTCCCAACGAATCTTGGCGCGGTCAGTGATGAGCAAGGGGAACGTTTCCACCAGGACATTGCCACCATGGAAACCCGATACCAAGGACGATTCAGTCCCAACATGATAGGGGACTATTGCTGGACGCTACAACGTGAAAGTAGCTGCTCCTACAAACGAAAGAGCAAACTACAGAAACACTTCTGATGTACTATGGAGCAGGGTGAGTACTTTTGTGTGTTAGGTATAGTTTTGATCATATGTATATTTAATACCAATTTGAGATCTTGACTGTTCTTCTGAAGAACAGTCTGGATCTGACTGTTCTTCGAACTAGCGCATCTTTCTCTCAAAAAAAAACTCGAAGTTGTGTTCCAAAATACGATATATATATATATATAATTATATATATATATAATATATAATATATATATATAATATATATATATATATATATATATATATATATATATATATATATATATATATATATATATATATATATATATATATATATATAAAGTCCAAATTTAATGTGATTTGGCATATTTTCGGATATTTCCAAGATGTGGCACATTTTCGGATATATTTGGAACATAATTTAAGTATATTTTTTGCCAGATATGTACATTAGGTCCTAATAAAGCCGCAGGCACCACCATAATTTAATTACGAGTAATATATATTAACGTAGGGGGATTGTTTCTATTAATTATATAATTATATATACGTATATAATTACAATAGCTATTAAAATTTAAAATGCCGATATTTCCAAAACTATACGTGCTAGAGAAAAAGCAATGCCATTTTTGAAATCAGCAGCGAAAATGCTTTCCAACCCACACACAATGAACTCAGAACCATTTTTGGTGTCGACCAGTGTAATCTATACCTATTCAGGATCCTAATATCGCTCGGTCCCCTACCCATATCGCGTCCTCGCGATGGGCTAGACTCTATCGAGACATGTACCTAACCATGTTATATGATTGTGTACTATGGAGTCACGACTTCGCTGTCCATATTCCCTTTAAGGTGCCTATACAAATTTAGGGCTTTATGGACAACACAGCACAGAGGAATCACAATAATAATAAAAAGTACAATAGGGTAATGATTGAGGGATAATTATTTTTAAGGATTTAAGTAAACTGGTGGGGAACCCCTTGGGACAGCGCTTTTAAACTGAGGAGTTAAAAAAAAATGAACTAAAAAAGGGGCTGTTAGTAATATATTTGTTTATAGAAAAAAATTTAAACATATTTAAAGCTATAAAGGGGGGAAAATTTAGTACTGAAAAATTACCAGAAAAACCGGGTGGAAGGGAAAAGGGGAATTTTTTTTTGGCCCGGGGTTAAAGGGAGCCAAATAAACAAGCGAAAAAGAACCCAAAAGTGCCCCTGCCACTTCCTTTTTTTCAGTGCCGTGGGGGCATACTACAAACAAAAAAAAAAAAAAAGGTTTTTTAAAAATAAAAATATTGATGACAAAAAAATGATCGATGAAATTTTTCCAGAGTGCCAGGTGGGTAAAAGGGGCACACAGACGGGGCCCTTTAGAAGCCCCTTTCGGGGTTTTTGACAATTTCACAAACCCCCCCTTTAAAGGGGCCCCAAAAGGCAAAGAGTGGGGGCTGGAAAATTTAAAAAATTTGATACCCCGGACTTACTTTTTTGCAAATCAGAAAAAATGATCAACGCGTAAAACGGAAAGTCTTTGGATATTGAAATAATCGATTGGGGCCCAATTTTACGTCTTTAAATGTTTCATCCCGGAAAAAGGAAAGGGTTTAAATTTTTAGGGGAGCTTCAAAAGGGCCCGGTGTTGAAAGGGTATATAAATTTACTTTTGGTCGGGACCCCAGCACAGATTTCCAGAAGGGATAGTAGTGTTTAAACCGCGTGAGTCAAAAAGTTTTTAATCTAGGGTGAAACGAAAAAGGCCCAATTTCCATTTTTTGTTTTGAAAAAAAATGCTTTTGGGAAATATTGTTTCCTTCATCATTGCATCGGTTTAATAACAGCAGATGAAATTTTTTTTTCAGAAGTAATTAGATTAAAACCCTATTTTTCTTGCAAGGGATAGCCCCCTAAATTTCCATTTTGGGTTTCTGGACTTATCTGAAATTAGCCTTTTTTTGCCCTTTGGGCCCCTTCTGTTCTCAGCCCTAGAATTTTTATTTTTTTTTCCCCAATATCTAAACCCTGGATAAAGCCTTGCCCGGGGAAAAAAGAGAGGAATTTCCCTTCCACGCGTTTGCGTCTGCAATTTTCTGTTTATCAATGATTTAGCATGCAAAAGAGAGTTGTTGTGTTCTCCAGTAGGTAGTATTGATTAATTTTCCATAAAAATATATAGGGTCTTTTAAAAAATGGCTAAAATTTTTTAAAAAAAGTAAATGTTGGGTTTTATCAACTACAACCCAAGATCTTCACATGCTTTTTCAAGTTTAGCGATTTTCATGCATTTTTAACTGTATGGTTTCTGTTTGCTGATACTATGGAAGCTAGCTGTTTAAAACCCTTTTACGAAATTTCCCTTTTTAAAATCCTCATTAAATGGGCCCGTTCCAAAATCATGCGTGACATTGACCATACCATCAATGAACCCCCTTTTTTAGCTCTTTTAAAAAACTAAAGGGGCCCGGGGTTTTGTCTGGGGCAAAAATTGATAGTGTCTTGGGTAAGTCGGGACTTGCCAAAAGGACAAAAAAATTTAATGGTCCTATGAAATTTTTTTGACCCCCTGACCCAATCGATCCCGGGGAAACTGGGTTTTTCGGGTTGGGGGACTTTTTTTCCCAATTTGGGAATTAAAGTGTGTTCAGTTTCTACTTGCCCTCCCTAAACCCTGTTTCGGTATCCTCGAAGAGCATATGGGGGTACGAAAACCCACAACAAAATCCTCCCCCAGGGGGGAACTCGCCCCAAGGGGGAAAACGGGGGCCCGGGCTTGAGATTAAAGGGGTCCAGACCAAAATTTGAGCTCACATGGTAAAACGATATATAAAGGGCAAACAGTCGGGAAAACAAAAAAAAGCTTTTACAACAAACATTTGTTCCCAGAGCAAAGGGTTAAAAACATGCGGTGGTTGGGGGGGAAAGGGTTTGATTTATCATTGGGCAAACAAATTAGCTTTGGGCCACCGGGTGCATTTTTTCTACAAAGGTTAAATAAGGCTTTGCACTGTTTTTTAATTTCTGTCCCTTTTGTACTCCCTCCAATGTTTTTAAACCAAAGGTCAAATATCTCAAACTTAGGGACCTTGTAATTTTTTTAAACACCAGGCGTGGCCCCAAAAAAAAAAAATTTTTAGGGAAAATTTTTGAGTGTCTCTCGGGTACTCTAATCATTTACAAAGTCACCCCACTTGTACAGAAAACAGGAGAAAAACGCTTGTTTTTTTGGGGGGGCTAGCAGCTTTTGAAACTGCATTCTGTCTTTTACATCTTTATGGTGTTGAAAAAACCTGAAATTTGGCTCTTAGCATAACATAAATTTTTAAAACACGGGTTTTGGGGAAATACCTAGAAAGTCATAAGGGAGTCTTTTCTCTACCCAAAAAAAACTAGGGTAATAGGGGGATTGCCTTTTGACTCGAAAAACGCTACTTTTTGCTAGCTGCTACATTTGGTAACCAACCCTTCCCCAATTTTCTAGAAGCCACTGAAAAAGGGGTAAAAATTTCCCTGGGTTTTTCCTTTGGGTGCGCCCCCAAAAGGGCCCTTTTCTGGCGGGGGATATTTGCTACAAAGGTTTGCCCTTAGGGTTTAAACCCTTTTGCAAATTTCACTCAAAATGCGTTGCAAAACTCCGCCCCGTTGTCACTTAAAAATCTCGTGGTGTCAAAGGGGACAAAATAGTTTTGGCTATGGGGGCGGAAAACCGCACGGGCATTTTTTCCCTTTTAATTTGGGGCCATTAAAAAACTCCCTAGACAAGGGGATCTACACATAAAAGAGGTATTTTGGAACCCTGATACTAGGGGGAAGCTGAAGTGGGTTATTTGAAACACTCCCATGGTCGTTCCGGGGGAGGATATTAAAAAATTTTGGGCTGGCTTGGGCCCACCGCCCCCTTTGGTGTTTAGCGCATTTCCACCTTTGCTACTACGCGCTATTTCACACGCTTTGGTGGCCAAAAAAAACTTCTAGGGGGGCCGCAGAAAGGGTTTTTTTCGCCCCTTTCCCCCTAGATGCCGGCAAAAAACCGTATCATGAATGCTTTTAAAAACGGATGCGGATAACATGCATCATTTAATACCACAGGTACTTTATGACCCGGGTATCACAAATTTCCCACGGGATCTGTTTTTTTGGGGCCCCAATATCTAAAAAGCACTCCGTCCAGGAAAAAACCCCAAATTGGGAAAAAGGAAGGGTTTAATTTTTGGAAAAATTTTGTTTTCATCACCTGATTCCAGAGCATATAGGGAACTTTTTCCACCACGTCATGTTGACGCTGGGCATTGGCTAATTCATAAATTGGCAAAATTTTTGAAAAAACACGGGTGTTTTTTCCCCAGGGGGATCCTACTGGTCCCTTTAGACAGGGCGTCAGCCACTACTTTGGCTCGACTTGGCACGTATTTAAACGTTGGATTAAACTCTTTTTAATTTGTTAGGTACCAGCGCGCGAGTTTCCCGCTAAGGTTTCTTCCCCTTAAATATTTTGGGTTGAGGGCTTTGATCTGTAAAATATTTATATAAATTTTCCAAAAGATAATACCCCAAAAATGTTTGAGGGGACCAGACAACACGAGGCTTTCTCCTGATGATGACAGAGAAAAATTTGACTCGGCGGGTTTTAAAGGGGTTCTACCGGGCATATGCAACAGCGCGTTTTTTCCCCGCTTGCGTCGGGTTTCCCCCCCATTAACAAAAAAAAGGGCCAAAGGGCCCAACGCCCCGTATACAAAATTTAAAAGGGAACCCTTTAAATCGGAAAACGGCAAGAAGGGTGCTTTGGTTGGGGAAAATTTTTCAAGTCTTGAAAACTTTTTTTTTCTTATCCCCCCTTTTCCAATAAAAACGGTTTTATCTTTTTTTAAACAATCTTTTCAAGGCAAATCCCCATGGCGGAAAAATTTTTTAAATTTAATCCCCGAAAATTTGCCCCCACAACCCAAGAAAGAAGGGGACATTGTTAAAACTCGGGGTTGGGGGGAAGTTTTGAATTGTTTTTAATTTTATCATTCAGGGGTTTTTGGAAGTTCCGCCCTCATCGACGTTGTCCAAAAAGGGGAAAAATTTTAGTTTTTAAAAACTCAAAACTTCGTGTTTTTAGTTTTTTAGCCTGTTCTTTAAGTTTAAAAGGAGTACAGTTCTAAAGGGGAAAAAATGAACTCTGAACCCTTTACTCCCAAATGTCATTTCATCAAGATTGCAATTTTTGTTTCCTAGCATATCCAAAAAAAAAAGGGGTTTTTAACCCTTCTTTAAAAAGTGATAGGGGCTTTTTTAAAGGGCCCAAAAGGCATTCTAAGCCCCCACCCCCAAAAGGTTTCCGCTGGGAGTGCTAAAAAACATTATTTCCCTTTGATACGGGCCCCATGGGTTTATTGCCAGAAAACCGTTGGGAAATAAAGGGCTACGGAAAGTTTATTACCTGGTCCTAGACCCATCAAACAAGAAATTAAAACAGGGGAGGATACCTATCGTCCTCATTTTACTTCATTTACCCGCCAAAAATAAATTTACAGGTCTGTAACTTCCGCCTTTTTTGGGGAACGAAAAAATAAGGGCGGGGTTTCCAGGGTTGAATTTATTTACCCCGGTTCCCAAACATGCCCTTTTTTTTGTTCCCCCAAACTATTTGCCTCTGACTGTGAGGAAGTCGATGGGGCGGGAAATTTTAGACCGGCCGGGGAAACCAGTTTTTAATTTAAGGGTGATGTGTTGTTCGGTCGAAAACCCCCCAGAAAAATCTCCTGGCATGGCAAAAACACCACGGTATTGGTGTAAAAGTCCTAAAAAGTGAAGGTTTTAAATTTCGGGGATAGTCCCCCCTACGTGAGATTTAATCAAAGGTTTGTACCGGGCCGGCTTGTTTTTGAGTGTATTTTTTGTTTCTGAAAAAATACAAGTAGCTGGGAGTTCAAAGGGGGTTTTTCTACAAAACCCACGCGCATAAGCTAATGCTTTTCTTAAGAGGACCCCCTTTTTTTAAATTTTATGGGGGCCGTCCGGGGGTATTGACCACAAGGGCGACAGTCTTGTGTTCCCCCACGAACCGTGCTCGATTGATTCCACAACTAGTCTTTTTTTTTTAAAAATAGGGGGCCCTTTGAAGCCCGATGTTCCCCACCCTACGGGAGGGTTTGGGGGCTGAACGGGAATGGGCATGGGCCCCCACGGTGGGTATCTCGTGGTTTCCCCCAATACCGGGGGCATTAACAACCCTTTTCCCAAATTTCCCTATTATCTTTTTGGGTAGAATTTTCATTTGAAGGGAAAGGGACGGGCCCGATTTCCGGGGTTGGGAAAGTACCTAGAAATTTTTTTGCGATTTTGTTCACACTCCCGGGAATTTAGGGGGCATGGGTTTATTCATTTTCCTTTAAAGCCTTTTCCCCAAATTTTATCATATTTATGTCAGGTGAAACCCCATACGATTTGGGTTTGAGCGATTTTTAACCCTAACAACCCCTCCTTGGGGAAGGGGGTTGGGAAAAAAATACATAAAAAAAAAAAAAAAACCAACCCTAATAGTGTGCCTTTTTTCCCAAGGTATGGGTAGGGGAACAAAACCAAAAAAGGGGGAGAGGCTCGCTGTAAAACCCATTAAATTTAGGTCATTGGGGGCCCAAGAGGCCATTTACTTTCCCCGCGACGCACGTTTTTTGTGCAGGTTTAACCCTTTCTGACAGCACCTTTACGGGGGCCAGTGTCCACTGCAGAAGATGCCTTTTTAAACCCTCCCATTTTTTGCAAAGCCCTTATTTGGCTTGACTGCAAGCGGCCTTTCTAAGGGTTTTAATCCCCAAAAATCATCCCCATAAACCCCTGCGTATTTTCTTCCTTAATTTATTTTTTTTCCCAAATCAGTCAGTAGGCATTCTTTGGTTTTTTTTAAAGACCGCCCCTTCCACGGCCCCGGGAAAAAATTGGGCTTTTTATTTTTACAACGTTAAACAGTAAACCGTGAAAGGGGGGGCTTTCAGGATTGAACAATATGGATTTGGTTTTTTTTCGCGCCCCGAGGGGAAGGGAAAGGGTTAGGGTTGTATAGTTTTCTGTTTTTTTGGTCGCATCTGCCTTCGCGGTGGAGGGTCTCATCTTTATAATAAGGGTTTTTTGGTAAAAATGAGCATTTTAAAGGAAACCCCTGGCGTCACGTAATTTTCTTTTTCCTTTGGGTTTTTCGCTGGGCCTTGACACGATTAAAAAAATCTGCTAGTGGTGCGTCCTTTTCGCTGGCAGTATGTGCAAAAGGGAAAGGGCGGTTTTTTCCCGACGCAGTTTACGGCCGATAGAATGAGTAAGGGGCCACCTCATCAAATTTGGGTTTAAAGTATAAACGAAAATTAAGGCTGACATAAAGCACATCACTATCCTTTCCCCTCCCCTTTTGTTTTTAAATTTTAAAAACAAAAACGGGGTTCTTCTTGTGTGTGTAGTTTAATTTAAACTGCCCCCTTCGGGCAATTTTCCCTTTTTGCAACACATTACACAAAAAAAATTCCCGAAAAATTCATAAAATCGGGTTTTTTTTTTTGGGGATGGGGGTCTCCGTTTAGTCCCCCATTGTCTTTTAAATCTTAACGAAACCAGATATTCTTTTGCGTTACCTGACCCTCAAAAAGATACCTTTGAGGCAGCGTACCGTAAATGTCTACCGCTAAATTAAAAAAACCTTTGCCGAGCTGTGTTTTTTTATTTTCCCAAATGTTTCCAAAGTTTGGGCCGAAAAGCCAGTCATTTTGGGGCTTGTTGGGGGGTTGGAAAAGCGCTTTCTTGCATTAAATGTGAAAACTCGTGACCGGGCCCGTAGGCGTGAAAAGGATGAAAAATATTTTATCCCCTTCATCACATACAAAGGGGGTTTTTTCATGAAAATTTTTCACAAAGACTAATTTTATTCCCTGGCAGTTAGCTTTGGGTCAGTACCCGGGAAAAATTTGCGAATAGTTTTTCACTTGGGCAATATTTTAATAAACTCCAGCGGCCTGAGGAAGAGGCTGGGCAAGGGTGCCCGAAGGCCTGTCGGAAGGGGTTTGGGGGGACATTGTGTTAGTAGTCCAATTAGTTTAGTAAGTGGGCTGAGGGGGGTCGGAGAGACCCCGTAGGGGGTGCTTCCACTTCAAAATTTAAAAAGAATATCCCCCTCTGGGGAAATGTTTTTAATAATTCTTTCCCCACTGTTCCCCTATTTTTTTGCGTCAATTTCTAAGACTTTCCCCCTTTACAAAAATTTAAAAAATTTTTCGGGGGGGAGTAATTCACGCTCTTTTTTTTGGGCTTTGTCTGATTTTTTTGTCCCTTAATTTTAAGTAAAATTTTAAACCCCCATAAAATGCAATTTTCCCCTCTCTTTTGCTTTTAAGGCAAAAAAAAAAAGATGCCTGTCCCAAAATGATTTATATAAGAAGCGAAAATTTATATTTAATTTCTATAAATTATAATTATTTAACAGTGCAAAAAAAAAAATACAACTACAAAAATAAATGACAAAAATAAATTTCACAAAAAGTAACTCCCCTTTTCCATTTTACGTTGTAAAACCCAAATGGCGTACTTGAATATTATATATATATATATTATATATATATTAAAACTATATATATATATAAATATAAAATAAAATTTTATCTGAAATTTCAGCAAGGGTGTTGTACTCACTATACTGCAGTGTAGCACGGCAGTAGTTTTTCCGTTTTAGTGAAGGGGTTCCTCCAAAAGATGGGAATGCAGAAACCAATTTAAAAAAGAAATGGGGGGAAGCAGGTTGGGGCGGCTGGGGCGTTGTGAGACCTCGTAAAAAAAGTTGGGGGGCCCCTTTTTCCCTTTTAAAAAAAAACGATAACAGCGTCCTCGTCCGCGTTTTTTCCTTGGGGTCCTGTCCTTTTCCTCGCGGGGATTTCGGTCCTTGTCCTCCGGGGTGTTTCCCCGTCGCTGAAAATCGGGGCAAAAGTGGCTGAATTTTTCTATCTGGGGAAGTTTTTTTAATTTATAAAATCTGTTTGTTGTGGTTTTTAGTAAAGATAGAACTAATCTTTTAAGAGGAGATGCGAATCGTGGAAAAAAAACGAAGGCTAGGCTTTTCTGACACGCCCTTTAAAATAATTTGTCTCTCTCTGTCCCCTTTTGTCTCGTTTAAACCAAAGTTGGTTTCCCCAATCTTCGCCCCACCCCCACCCTTTTTAAATTTTTCATTATTTTACGGGGACTGTAATAGTATTTGGTTTTTTCGTATCCCCAAAGGGGTTTTTTCCTTTTTTCCCTTATCCCGGATTGGGTTTTTCCCGGGAACTGGGGTCAACCCAGTAAAAATACTTACAAGTGGTTTTGGGGACACGGGGGGGATGAATTTCCTCAGAAGTGTAGATTATGGGTAGGAGGGCTTTTCCGCCTAGCCAGAAACTTCAAAGGTGTTTAATAAAAGTGGGTCGAGCGGGTTTTTTACCGGGTTTTTAATATAAAGAACCCGGCAATAATTACAATATAAAATATTATATATATATAATATTTTATATATCGTCCCTGTGAGGGCGGGGGTGACAATTTCCCTGTTCCCACGGCCAAGGGGAAAGGCCGGAACAGCTCCGTGACTCCGTCCGTTTGCTTTGTCTTCCCTCCGGGCCCAAATTTCAGCTTATAGTTTTGGGCCGGAAAACTAACAGGTTTTCCCGGGGTTTTTTATGTCTCTAAAGGGCCCGTTGCATCTGGTTTAGCGTCTCATCCTTGGGCAGAGCGCTGAGATTATAAAACACAGCCCGGGGGGGTAGGCGGAAAAAAAAGGTTTGGGTTTCTACGTGTTGCTCAAGAACCAAAGGGTTTTTTTGATGCAGGCCATGGCGTGATACTTCTCAAATAACCCCATCAAAAGATGTTGTTGCCTCAGGGCAGCAGGCGACAACCCCATCCTTTACTTAAATTTAAAATGAGTTTAAAATACATAAATCTATACCTATTCCGGTCCTAATATAAAGTACCAAAAAACCCTTTCGCCTACACTTTTTCCCAAGTTCTGCTAGCCGCTCCCTGTCCCTGATTTTGGGGGGGTATGCTACCAAAATATACACAAAAATGAAAAAAACCCCAAAACGCCAAAAATCACTTGTCCAAACAAGGAAGAAGCAAAAATTTTGAAGCCTTCAGGAAAAGAGGCTGATCAAAGGTGAAAGGGCAGGGTTTTCAGGGTCATTCTTTTTAAAAGAGTTTTTGAGCAAAACACAGTGCAGTGTAAGGGGGGCTTGGATTTCTTTATATCAAGGGGTGAATGGGAAGGTTTTTAATTCTGGAGGTGTGAAAAATCAATTTTTTCAAAAACCCCTTTGCATGAACTCACTCCAAAGGGAAAACAGGGGTTAGATTTAGTACATATCCCAAAACATTAAACGCAATCAAAAACTTTTGGGGAAGTCTTTTACTGTCATTTTTCTTCAAAAAGGGTCAACTTTTGACGGAATGGAGACCCGGAAAATTTCTGGCCGGTTTTTATGTCTTGATGGGGGGAAAAAATTTCCCCCAAAAGGGACCAAATAGCTCAGCTGATGGTTTCTTTCACTGTGCGGCCCTTTTTGGGCGACCTATCCCACTGTTCCTTGGGGGGTCACACAAACTATTCCATCCCTGAAAGAAATGTGTTTTTTTACCAGTCATGTACTACGCTGAATCAGCATTCAAACAAAACGAGTAAAAAAATTTAAGCCCAAAGGGAAAGGTTTAGAAGAGGGTTGAACTATTTCAAACGTTTACCTCCTTGTAATCATCACAAAAACCAATACTTTCTCAGGTCTATTTAGTTTACGGAGGGTACTTGCGATGTATGTACAACGCTATGGCAAGTAGTACTGGTGAGATGAAAGATTTTGGTCTGCAGGTTGAAATGATAGTTTGGGCTATGGCTATGCACCGTCTGTATACAACAGAAGACTGTTTGTCCTTCGGATCCAGCAGTCTGTGCAAGAAACGCTGAAGTGACTCAGGAATCAGGGTGTCACCATTCTCGGTGTCTTCCATTGTGGGATATTCACTGAGATCATACACTGACAGGCGAATATCGTCTCGAATAATCGATGCGGCCATATCAATTATTTGATAATTTTTCACAGTTTTTTCCAGTTGTTCTGTCCATGATCCATTCTTCACAAAGGACCCGGTGTGCAGTGTCACGAAAACTGACATTGCTTGTCTTTCCAGGGATGCTTGTGATAATGATGTCATCACCATAACGTTCCTTCAGCTTTTGTTTGAAATATTTGATGGAGTATCCTTCTTCACCCTGTAGGAAAATTCCCATGTGTTCCATGAGCACATATATGGAATAATGACATTCATCATTCTCGGTTAGAAATGAGCAAAGTGCACTAAAAGCAGAATCTTTTACAGCATCAGCTGGTTTGCCAACACGTTTTGTTTTCACAGTAGTAGTAAAGAACTCCCTAGCACACATTTTATGGTATTTTGCTTCAGCTGCTACCAAATCTATGACGGCGTCTATTCTCTTGCCAACTGTGATACTCCACTCATCACACCTTTCTCCTATGCGTTTCAGCACACTGTCCTTGAATTCAATAGTTGCAACACTGCTGAAGCTTTTCTTCGTTTGAGAACCAGTTTGCCATCAGTTTCTATCGTCTCTGAACAAAACAAGCAGTGATTCGCTATATCGAAGACGGGGGTGCTGGATCTCAGTGTGGGTGCTGCTGCATCTTCCTCAATTGGTGCTTCACGTAGCTTTCTCTTCTGTGCCTTAATGCTGGTTTCAAGTCTGGTCTGGAATAAGTGGTGAAGTCCATCTTGTCTTTTCAGGTTTGCTGTCACCAGAGTCCTCCGTCCCTTGTCTCCAACGCAGACATAATTTCTTCCCAAATTGTCTTGACATATTACACACGATGCCATCTCTGAAATACAAAAAAACAACAACGAAATAACAGTTGGTATAGTTAAAATGTACAGATGATCTGGCATGCGAACTGATGAAAAGTGCATCTACGCCACACCTTTATATTAGTTTTAGCTTTGGTATCAAATTATCTGTGTATCTGTTTGTGGCTTCTAATTAATGGTTTAACCAACATCCACATGCCTCAAGACCTATATTTTGACACCTTTTTTGTATTTCTATCATGTCTGAAACCAGAGATATGGGAAACTAAAGGACTGGCGGCCATTTTGGACGCCATCTTGGAATTCTGCTGAAGCACAAGCAGGATTTCTGGGGACTTTTAGTATGTTAATGAGAACAATATCCTGAACATATATTGCAATTTTCAGCTTGTATATAATTTGTTCGGAGTTAAACCTATTACTCCTGGACTACAGAGAGGGGGCCAATGTAATGCTCCATAGGCGAGAATATACTACAGACCGACTGAGCATTACACTGCCCTGGTCCCACAGTTTCCTTTCTTGAATCACGTCAGAAGAATCCTCAACAGACGAACTGGCAGGGTTACAATAATAATTTGAGGAATACATTTTTTCAATATATATAAAATTTTCATACTGAACATGGTAATGTTCGAGCCCACCTGCCTTATAATTCGCTCTCTCACAGTCGAGAATGGTACCAACCTGGCCAAAGAAATATCCCACACCATGTGGTGGTTCTATGCTATTTCAATCATTACAACGGGACCACACGAGTGTAGTTCACGCCCTATAAAATACAGAAGGTAAATACAACTAGGTAAATACACCTTCGCAACAACACTTACCCTTTCTAATTTACAATTTATTTTTTTCAGTTTCTGCATTACATTAATAATATCACCTATTCGCAGTTGGCATTTTCCTTGGCAAAATTGTGAAATATATGAGAAATACCCACAAACACAAGCAGACCAGACCATGTAGCTAGGTTGGCAGGTAAACAGTGACTGGGGCTACTGTAAGGGCACTAGACACGTAAGGGTATACTTGTATAAATCATATATTAGAAGCTATCAGGATGCAGTGATCAGGAAGGCCTGATGACACATCAAGAAGGGAGACTACACATCCTTGATGCTGAGATAGATGTAGTCCCCATATTTAAGAAGGGTGATAGAGGATTAATGTTAACTTATCGACCCGTTAATCTGACTTCATTTGTAGGTAAATTATTGGAATATGTTAATGCAGAAAACATTAGAGAGCACTTAGAAAAGCATAGTTTGCTAAGTGATTTGCAACATGTGTTAACCATGGCTAGGTCATGTCTCATCAATTTATTGAGTATATATAGGAAAGTTTATGAGACAACATATAATGATGAACATTATGATATAGTATACCTGGACTTTAGTAAGGCATTCGACAATGTACCACATGAAAAACTCTTAAATAAGTTAAGGGACATGGAATAGATGGGAAGGTTCTTCGTTGGATTAGATCATGGCTAAGTGATAGGTAACCAAGGGTTACAATTAATGGTTCCAAATCTGAATGGGGGCGGGTAACAAGTGGAGTTCCACAGGAGTCTGTTTTGTGACCATTATTATTTTTTATCTACATCAACGACTTAGATAGTGGGATTAGCAGTGATATCAGCTAGTTTGCTGATGATACTAAGTATGTAGGATTATTAGATCGCAGTCTGGTGTAAACGATTTGCAGGGAGACTTAGATAAGTTAAACGAGTGGGTAGTCAGGTGGCAGATGAAATTTAATATTGACAAGTGTAGCGTAATTAATGTTGGTAGAAAAATCCTAATAATAGGTACACTATACGCAATGTATCGCTGAAAAAATCAGAGAGTGAGACAGATTTGGGAGTGCGGGTAAGCTCAGACCTCCGTCCTAGGAAACAATGTATTGAGGCTAGAAATTGAGCTGATAGGGTTTTAGGATTCAGTACCAGGAGTGTTAAAAGTAGAAGTGCTGAGGTTATACTAAAGCTTTATATGGCTCTAGTCAGACCTCACCTAAACTATGCGGTTCGGTTTTGGTCTCCGTATTACAGCATGGATATAGCTTTGTTAGAATCAGTTTAGAGAAGGATGACCAAAATGATACAGGGGATGCGTTGTTATGCGTGCATACCTGAACTTTAGTTATGAGTAAAGATTGAAGCTATTAAATGTACACTCACTCGAGAGGCGTAAAATAATGGGCGATCTGACATAAGTGTTTAAATGGTTAAAGGGATACAATAAAGGAAATGTAGGAAAAGGTCTTACGGCTTGTTAGCAGGGTAGAACAAGAATTAACGGATTCAAACTGGAAAAGCGTAGATTTAAAAATGAAATAGGGAAAACTGGTTCACATATAGGGTGGTAAATGATTGGAATGGACTTAGTCGTCAGGTAGTTAGTGCGAAGTCAATAGGAAGCTTTAAAAGGAGGGATTTTAAAAGGATGAAAGGTGGAAGTATTTAGTATTCAGTTACAGGACCCACCACGTGTAAGTTTCACGGCCTTTTGTAGCTTCCTTATTTTTGTATGTTCTTATGTTCTTATGTGTCAGCGCTACATGCAAAGTTGCTGACGATGTAAGCGTGCCGCTGGCCTGGGAGTTCCCTTGGAAACCCCTGTTCAAAAAAGGGCGTGATCCATTTATAAGATGCCGACGCAGTGCCGAGAGAAGCACTCCTTGGAAGGACAGACTCCTAGCGAGTCCGCATGCTCATAGCGTAGCGTGCTGTGTGGTGTGTTTTTAATTATGTATGTCACTTTTATAGTTATGGCCTGTCTATAGACTTTTGCTTTATTGGCTGTGTGAACTAGTGATCAGTTGTTCAACCTCATTTTGTAAATATTTTATTCACATATATCCTATCATATATCATACATATATATATATTTTTTTACATCACAAAGGACTGGCCAAGGGCACACCAAAAAGAGTTACCACAAAGCCCGCTTAGTTGCCAGTCCCTATAAAGAAGACAGTAAGAAAATAAAAAAAGGGGGGTGGGCCAATTTAGTTCGGGAGGTGTCTTGTTACTCTTCTCTTGAAAAGATTTCAAGAGAAGAGTAACTAGAGTAGGGAAGTAAGCAACACCTACCTGTCAAGAGAGGCTTTACCGGCAATCACCCCGTGTCACCGACTCTTTAAGTTCCTTGGGTTAAACCCTGTACCTTCTAAAAATAATATATGAAAATCGCTGGTAACCTGTATGCTTGATTTGGTGGGAACACCCGCACTACTCTCCCTGCGACCTAGGGGACACATTTTTTAAGCAGCGGTCTTTTTGAATGATTTGGTTCGCCTGTCCAGTAGCGGATGGAGTCTGTTAAATTCTAATCAGTTAAATCAAGGTCAGTAAAATCGAGGGTAGGATGCATTTCCTACCTGACTGATGTTTTTATTAGAGGAGTTTAATTAGCAGACTCATATAAATAATTTTAGCTCTAGGTTGTATTGATTTCTTACAAAGCTTACAAAGCTATAAAAAAATGCAGTAAAAATTAAAATCACATAACAAAATTCGTTACAAATACAATTTGAATCTAATTAACAAAATTACCTTCGATAATTTAGGGGAGTGGTTGCTTAACTTGCTGTGAAAAGCTAATTGTTGTGTGATCGTTATATTAAGAAGTCGTTAGAATTTTTGTTACGTATAAAAAATGATCATTTAATATAAATAACAATAATAAGGAAATGTTGCATCCTAATATCTTCAAACTTAGCCAAAAATATGTTACAGTAATGTAGGTTACCTTGTATTTATTTCATGGAAATCTAAACAAAATATTTACATGGCCTAAACATTCTCCGGTCACCGATCACCTTTGTAACTTAATTTTCATCATCACTTTGTTCATATAATCCTCTTCCAAACTCTGTAATTGTTTTACATGTCACAGTTGTCATTTTATGATGGTTTACATTCGTTGATTGCTCAAAATATTTTGACGCATTATAAACGTCCTTATTTTCTCTCAGCATCCTTCGACTATTATTCTTCACTTCCTCTATTGTTTCATCCAATAATTATTTTTCTGTTTACCGCCAATAACTTTTGTATACCCTTCATATTCTTCTCTCACATTCTTGTGAAATACATTGTCCACTATCATTACATTATCCATTCCACTTTCCATTCACGTTAAAAAAAACTCTGGTATCATGTAATCCCATACATATTTAGGTACATTTCTATATAGGGTCTTGACATAAGGTGTTATTTTCAGGTTTCACTACTTTTGATATTATGTCTACCATGCATTCCCTCTTCATTTATTAATTTTCACCATCTCAGTGCCTATCACTTGTTCTACAACCCCTAGCATTTGCCCTTTGCAATAACCTAAACACAACCTTTAAATATTTACATAAAGAAAATATTAATTAATAATTACCACTCGTGTTACAGAGCCTAGAGGAACAGCTAGGTCACTTGAGAGCTGAATTTGATAAGGCAACAGCAGAAAAAATGAGATGTGAGAAGGAAGCAAACAGTACAGCTCACACTATTGCTCTTGCTAATCGTCTTGTGGGTGGCCTGTCTTCTGAGAAGATCAGGTGGTCTGAGGCTGTGTCACAGTAAGTATATCATGGCATTTGGTGCTTCTAATGAGCATATATATATAGGCTATCTATTGGAATGCATTCTGAGTACAAAATTTATGAATAAAATATAGTTAGGAATTGGACAATCAATGTATACATTCCTTAATTCTAAAGTGATATGCGCTCCCAGAGAGTAGTATTAGAAAAAGTGGAAGACCATGATCTATAATTATATAATTTATTATAGCATGAGTGAGCTGACATATACTAATCATTTTATATCTAATGTAAGATAAACTGATTATTGTATTCTTATTTTTCTAAAAGACACTTATCTTTTAAATGCAGTAGGTTCAGATAGATAATTGTTTTGTCTTGGAAACATAACATAAAGACTCAGTTGCCTAAAACCCCGCTGAATGGAGCATAATGTCAAACATTATTTTGTCACCAGTATAGTTATCTTCTACATCGAAATTATGTTTTAGCCTCGGGCTGTGTGTGTGTGTGTGTGTGTGTGTGTGTGTGTGTGTGTGTGTGTGTGTGTGTGTGTGTGTGTGTGTGTGTGTGTGTGTGTGTGTGTGTGTATTCATGTAGTTGAGATTTACAGTAAATGAGCTAAGCTCGTAGTGTCCAGTCTCCAAAACAACTATTAATTAGCTTGGGTTTGAAGTCGTGAATATTTTTGGCACCTACTACCTCATCCAGGTTATTCCCCAATACAATGGATCTGTATGGAAAGCTAATGTTTTTGTATATATCTCTTGCATGTGGTTCTTTTCAACTTCTTCCCATGTCCTCTAGTATTTTTTGCATCTCATAAACAAAATATATCCTCTCTTTCAACAATTCCAGTCCCTTGGAGACCCTAAACACAGTAATCAGATCACCTTTTTATGTTCTTTTCTCCAGGGTGGACAGATTTAATCTTGACAGTCTTTCCTCCTACGATAAGTATCTTAAGCTTGGGATCATCTTTATTGGTGCCCTCTGATTTCTTTCAATCAATGTTATATTTTTCTTTTTATGCGGTGGGTGAACTATCCTCTGCTGCCTATTAAAGGTATATTACGACTGTTCTAATCTCCCTATCCTTCAAGTGATCTTTTATCCATTTCAGCAAATCACCTCTTACACCTCCTATGTGTTCAAATATCCATAACAGTCTCCTGTGTGGTAACTTATCAAACGTTTATTTAAAGTCAAGGAAAACAATTGACCCATCCGTCACTTGCTGGTGAATATTCCCCAATTCCCCAATTCCCCAATCACTCATGAGTAGAAACTTATAAAGTTTCTAGTGCAAGGCCTGCTTTTCTTAAATCCAAATTAGCGATGCGTAATAGTATTTGTATATTCAAGGTATTTCGTCCATCTGTTTTTCACAATGCTAAAATTTGTCCACAACTATTGGATAGTGATACCGGGTTATAATTTAAAGGCTCTTCCTTGTTATCTTCCCCTTACGAATTGGGACTACATTTGTTCTCTTCCAATATCGGGGTATTTTACTTTCTGCTAGCGAGTTCACAATAGTAACGAATATTTTAGCCAATTACTTACTACATTCCTTAATGATCTAATTTGACATTACATTTGTACCCAATGCATTCCTGTTATATTCATTATCCATCAATTTCCTTACTTTTTGCATGTTTTCTTACGACACGTCCAGCACAGTGTTTCTAGGCGTCTCAGTGTCTCTCTCTTCATCTTCACTAAAATTTATATCTGCTAAGAACTATTTGAAAACATTAATTCATTACTTCAGCCTAAAAACCTGGATTATCATATACAACTCCATCTGCTATTTATGTTTATTTCTTTTTGAACTTTTGACTTTTCATGTTATTATATATTATATATATATATATATATATATATATATATATATATATATATATATATATATATATATATATATTATAGGGTCGAGAGATATGTATCAAAGATAGAGAGAATAGTTAATGTAAGGAATTTTACATACATGTACATAAATAAGCAGGAGTGGAAAGAGAAAGGCCTTGGATGAGATGGCAAAGCAGGGGAGGGATCAACTTATGAGATAAAATATAAACTGGAAAATAATTAATATGATAGAATTCAAAGAGAAGAGAAGAGAAACCACTTGAAAAGTATAATAGACAAATGAAGGGTGAATCTGAACTCTTATATATATATATATATATATATATATATATATATATATATATATATATATATATATATATATATATATATATATATATATATATATATATATATATATATATATATATATATATATATATATATATATATATATATATATATCTTTGAATTCTATCATATTAATTATTTTCCAGTTTATATTTTATCTCATAAGTTGATCCCTCCCCTGCTTTGCCATCTCATCCAAGGCCTTTCTCTTTCCATTCCTGCTTATTTATGTACATGTATGTAAAATTCCTTACATTAACTATTCTCTCTATCTTTGATACATATCTCTCGACCCTTTCCTTAAATATTCGTAGAAACTCCTCCCACTTCTCCTGGGCATATGTTTTTAAGTGGTTAAAGGGATACAATAAAGTCGATATAAGAAAAGTGCTTACGGCTAGTAAACAGGGTAAAACAAGAAGTAACGGATTCAAACTGGTAAAACGTAAATTTCATAAATAAATAGGGAAAAACTGGTTCATAAATAGGGTGGTAAACGATTGGAACAGACTCAGTCATCAGGTAGTTAGTGCGGAGTCAATAGGGAGTTTTAAAATGAGGCTAGACAATTTCATGGATGGGGATGAAAGGTGGATGTGCGTAGTGTTAAGTAAGAGGAACTACCACGTGTAGGTCTCACAACCTCTTGTGTCTTCCTTATTTTCTTATATTCTTATGTAATACTACTTACTAATGCCAATGTCTGCAATGCCTTATGAATGAATACTGATAGTTGTCACACAACCACATAACATCAATCCATTCATTTTGCTGAGATCCATTATATATATAAAATGAAACATTTATGAAATCTTCACAAGAACCAGCAGCCGGTGAGTTAGGTGACGGCATTGGTCACCAGCCTGGTGACTGGCACAAGGAACACCACTTTGAGGAGCATTGTTGTAACATTACTAAATCATGAAATCTAAAGTCTTCCATATTTACACTTTCCTAAATATCAATGCACCTGAGGAAACTTGCATAAAATATTTAGATTAGTCCAATTTGAGGATGCATGGGCACGGTTTGTATCGAAGGCCTAGGGTGAGAACTGACATATCTGCTGAAAAGTTGGCCCTTAGTTTATATGGACTGAAGATGTGTGTTCGTCTGCAGGCCTATATGTATGTTGCATATCAACCATTACTCAGATTAGATCTCAGGTATTCAAGTAAAGAGCATCTACACTAAGGGAAGAATTATTATGAATATAATTCATGAACCTTTACATAAAACATCCATGCTTATGAAAATTTGTAGTGAACGCTGATGAGAACAAACATATTGTTATCCATGCATGATTGCCCAATTGCTAGTAATCTCAGTGTAATCATCCTCTCATGAGCAGATATTGATTTCCCTAGATAGGTTTCTTCTTTCATAATTATATGATCAATGATTGAATACAACATCCAGTTTTTTTTTGGTTTGTGGTTAGGAGAGGCTCGGAAGCCTCTGCCAAAGTCATTGTGGAGCAGGAAGGTCAGGGAACAATTACTGATTTACCTGCTCTTTCACATCCATCCCCTAAGTATCACCAGTATCCACCACTTATGTTTTTCTTAGTTCCCAAATAAAATTAAGCTATGCAATTTTTGACTAAATGTATCTTTCCCCTAGCATGCACACTTCAGAAAAATCTCTGCCTGGCGATATTTTGTTGGTCTCAGCCTTTATATCATACGTTGGGTGCTTCACCAAACATTACCGTCTTGATTTAATGGAGAAGATGTGGCTCCCTCTTCTGCAGAAGCTTAATGTAAGTATCTGTGTTCGTTCATATTGTGTTAATTTTCTGCAAGATTCACTTTTCTGTGCACATTATTAATACCATATTTGTTACTCATTTTATTCTCATTCCCATCATTGGCGACTGCATATCCTGTTACTTCTTTGACCTGTGGATCCGGGGTATGGCGTCATCTGCAGACTAAGAACGTGAGTAACTAAATATTTTATTTCAGGCACAAGTTCAATGGCCTCGCTAATTTGGTTGCCTTTATTTAGCATGCTATTGTATTTGATCTTCTATCTTGCAGTCAGCTAATAATGATACCTGTCTAGAATTCTACATGTTTCCTGATCTCCAAATGTAGACCAGCTTGCCAGTATATTTCTTCGTGTAGAACTGCAGTGTTTGATCACACTTCTTTCCCGGATGTATGTGTGTATGTGTGTATTACCGTGGATATATTTACATAGTTCTAGCATATTCAAGACCTGAGTTATAATTGCTGTGTCCTGCCTCTGTATTCACAATTATTTTCCTTAAATTGATGCACTTCTTGTAATGCTAAACCTCTTTTTATTTTCCATTCCAGGCGCCTATACTTCTTGAGGGGAAACTATATTTTTGTGTGTTATTCAGCCATTTTTTTCCCTTTTGACCTTTCAAATATTAAGCTTCTTATGTTCCTGTAATAGCAACTCTTTTTTTCTATAATTTTCTTCCAAATAATTTTTTTATATATATTATGAGACTAAGTATCTTGTTTTTTCAAGTGCGGACAGTTTAATTTCCTCTAAACTCCATTCAAATCTGAAATCGGCTCTCTTTCTTCCGTATAGCGCGGAACGGTTGGTAAGCCTGCTAGATAGAGGCGCCAGCGATGTTTTTTATTTGATCACTCCACCTCCTCCGGTAAATATTTATATAATTTTACTTAGCTCACCTATTACACAAGATAGGAACATTTGGTTTACATCATTGGATTAAGCAGTCATTGTACACTATCATTGTACATTGTTTATTACAATGACTGCTTAATCCAATGATGTAGACCAAATGTTCCTATCTTGTGTAATAGGTGACCTAAATAGAAAAATATAAATATTTTATGAAGGAGGTGAAGTGATTAGATATAACACATCGCTGGCACGTCTGTCACGTCTGGCACGTTCCGCGATATAAGGGAGAAAGAGAGCCGATTATATTATCTGAATGGACTTAACGCATAGATTTTATCTTTCAGCTCGGGCACCATATTAGTTTATATCCTCTGTGTGCTTTCGAATTCTCCAATACACCTTGGACTCATATGTTACGTCTCAGGAAAATTGTGCTCTAAGCGAAAATGCGTTAAACCTTTCTTTCCCTTATACCCATCATATAAGTTGACATACATATCTTTGCCATCATCACTATCACGGCACCCATCCTCAATCAACACCACAATCACTATCACTCCCAACACCACCATCACTATCACTCGACAAATCACCCACCACATCCACCACTATCACCACCAAACCACCTAGTGATTCAGAGTAATTGGTTGTTTAGTCTCCTTATCGTCCACCATTACACTGATGTGTCCCGCCTGCCAGTGTTACTCATGTCACCCACCTGGAGCCCACACATATTGCAGTTTAGGGACAGTGCAGTGGCATTTTTGTGGTATTGTTGTGCGCGTTTTGTGTCTGCACAATACATGGCATTTTGAGGAAGGGACACAGCTGGGGGTGAGGCCATAATCCGCGGGTTGCATGCTGTCCTGACTGCTGTGTGGCAATCAGGTACCATTCCTCCTGACTGGAAAAGAGTCGGCCCTATATGGAAAGGGAGAGGGGGCCGTCAGGACTGCAACAATTACCGCGGTATTACACTGCTCAGCGTGCCAGGCAAGGTGCTTGCCCATCTATTGCTGACACGGCACCGCAGTCATCTGCTGAAGCATCAGAGACCTCAGCAGTCTGGGTTCACGACTGGTAAGTCAACAACGGACCGTATCCTAGCGCTTCGTGTCGTGGTGGAACACCGACATGAGTTTCGACAGGGGATGCTTGCAGCCTATGTTGGTTTCACGAAGGCGTTTGACTCAGTGCATCGTGAGTCACTCTAGGATCCTCTGCGACTTCGCAGGATTCCTGCAAGGACTATTGGTTTGATGACTGGTCTGTACTCTGGGACTGAGAGAGCTGTGAAGTATGGGGGAGGTGTATCCAGCTTAGTTCCTGTTAATACAGGAGTGAGGCAAGGGTGCGTCCTTGCCCCATCACTTTTCAACACTTGTATGGACTGGGTAGCTATTGGGCAAAGTTGTAGATCAAAGTGATTGTGGAGCATCCCTCGGCAACACCAAGATCACTGATCTTGTTTTTTGCCGATGATGCAGTAATTTTTGCTGAATCGCTGGAGGTCCTGGTGATGGCGCTCGAGGAGCTGCACGAGGAGGCAAAGTCTTTTGGACTTGAGGTCTCCTGGCTTAAGACCAGGGTCCAGGTGTTTGGAGGCTTACTAGATGAAACAGTACAGTCTGTTCATGCGTGCGGCGAGGACATTGAGATCTTGGAAAGTTTTACATACCTTGGTAGCGCTTGGTACCCGCATGACGGCGGGTCACGTCAAGAAGTCTTACGGCGGATTGGCATAGCCCACGGTGTTATGGACTCGCTCAAAAGGAGTATTTGGCGTTGTCGGTACCTGTACAGACATGATGGCTGTCATGGCCGTAAACATCATCTCCCTCCCGCTGCCGCTCTTCACTGTAAAGACAGGTGTGGAAATTTATGTCACATACATATATAAAATGAGCTTCTTACCTAATCAATTAAACCCATGGCTATCATCCCGACACATTATCCCAGCTAATCAACTAACTAGGATACTTATCGGTGGATAGTGGGTTGAAATGCGGATCAGGTGGTGATTAATACTGCATGTCCGGTGATCCGATGTGGTCGCAGCGTGACCAGACCGCCCGTGATTGACAAGAGGCGGTGGGCTGGAGACTTAGTGTTTCGATACGGGCGTCAGAAGGCCTTCATAACCAGGTTATCCATGACGCACGGCTATTATCAGTGTGTTGTATTTTAACACGGTCCTATTGGTTTACACTTCTATGTACAATTAACTATGTACAAAATCTCTTCATATTAATCAGAGAAGAGATGTTAGTCCCATGAGGGCTGGAATGATACTGTACTTGTATTTATACAAGCACGTATATTTTAATAAGATATTAATTCCTCGGATGTCTAGAGTGTACTTGTACTGGTACTTATATCTACAAGCACGTCTGTATTAACAATAGATGTTACTCCGGGAGGGACTGGAAGTGTACTGATTCTCTCCCTGTGGGCGGCTGGTGGCGTCCACCATAAATTACACGTGTCACCTTTTAGGTAGGCGGCAGGTGTACCACCTGAATTGGTGCAAATTCAAATGACGGCGACCAATAGCCAGTCGCTCCAAATTAACCCTTTCACGCACGAAAAGTTTATTAAGTTTTTCCGTCCACTGCGACATCAATTTGGGGCTATCTAAGTTGCCCCGCGGAATGGCCTGACTGTGCGGCGAATGTTTTGTTTATGTTATCAATTTCAACCACGATTATTCTTTTTTCCTGGCATTATTATATATCGTTGGTTTCGCAAGAGATTATTCTGCCTTATGAAAGACAAAAATAACAAGAAATGCAAATAAATAGCGGAGCTTAACGACTTCAAAAAACATTGAGTAAAGAGAAATAAGAAATACTTACCTTCACCACTTCGTAGCTCGATACTTCCTGAGTCGACTTTTTATGGTTTATATGCCAATAAAAGCGGACTTTTATGAGGATTCCAACGCTACCATTATAATTTTCATATGGCCAGTAGATTTTGAGAAAATGGAGGAAAACTGAAACACATGTTGGAAGACGGATGGCTAAGAAGGCGGGCTAACACGCTGCCAGCTGAGAGTGAACAGGGAGACGGGCCCTTATCACTTCAAATCCATTCGCACGAGCGAGTTGACAATTAGTTTATTTTATAGGCCTAGCTTGGATCTTTTACGCAGAAAATTTTGACGCGATTCTGATAAATACTTTATTTTTGGCGAATTATTTTATGTTTTTTGACGCAATTCGCGTCAAAAGCTAAGATGTACACGGGCCCGTTTTGACGCGATCGCGTCACCGTGCGTGAAAGGGTTAAGGTGCAAATGCTTAATAACCACTGGGAATATTAATTTATATTATCCCCAGTACTTATCATTTACTTAAATTACCTTAATATTACCCATTACCATTATAATTATATACATCCCTATACGCACTCCCCCTATGACGAACGGAAAATACCTCACTCACAAGGGCGGGGGGGGGGGGGGAAACAAAAACCACCACTCTACCAATTATGAAAGGTTGGTTGATGGATAATTTCCACAACCGGTTCCCACCAGTCCGCTTCTACGGATTTCGTTGCCGTTCACCGCCTAACAATGACGTCACCATCATCACCGCTTGAGTGGCTGTAGTGGGAACAGAGCACAGTTTGCACCTCCGTTCGAGCGGACACCGCCAAGCGGGAGAGATGACTTGATTTTAATTTTGTACGTCAGCCAACTCAATCCGCTCGGTGCGGTCGACTTTTTTGTGACGTCCTTGTTGGGCGGCGAACGGCAACGGAATCCGTAGAAGCGGACTTGTGGGAACCGGGACCGGTATTACCAAAGAGATCATAGTTAAGAACGTTTATCATAGCTGGACAAAATGGCCCATTTTAGTCACAACTGGCTGGCGGATATCATAAATTGTGGGGGGACTATCACAAACCGCGCGGGAGGCTAAGAGTGGGTTCACCGAGTTCTAGCGCGACTATGATAACGGTCCCGCGACTATGATAAACTTTCCAGCTGTAAACAGGGCCGAGACACAATAACAGCCTCAGTGAAGGAATATTCGCCCACATAGGGATGTGTTGCGTGAGCTGAGTGATGCACAGCTAATTAGGAAATACCGAGTAGACCGTGTGAGGGCTAGAGTGGGTTCACCGAGTTCTAGCGCGACTATGATAACGGCCCCGCGACTATGATAAACTTTCTAGCTGTTAACAGGGCCGAGACACAATAACAGCCTCAGTGAAGGAATATTCGCCCACATAAGGATGTGTTGAGTGAGCTGAGTGATGCACAGCTGATTAGGAAATACCGAGTAGACTGTGTGAGGGCATATTGTACCTCACCAACCTCATATTGTACCTCACCAACTTTGTACAAACAGCTTTTAGATCGAAAACATCGCCATCTGGCAACTCTGTCCCGTGTTTACATAGATACTGCTCAACGGTACATCTATATGCCTTATTTTCGGGAATGAATTACTACATTACTCTCTTTGTCACTGCCCTAAGCATGTTATAAACATAAGGGAAGAAGTATCAATCCATAAAACGTGGTCAAAGGATGAATTTACTGATTATATAAACATTTTAAAGAAACAATGACGCTATATTTAGCAGACGCCTATGATAGAAAATTGTGCTAGATTCCAAACTTATGATAAATGACGTATGATAAAAATTTATGATATTCAAGAGTAATGATACATTTCTGTCACAGCTATGATTTAGTTTTGGTAATACCGGTCCGGGCTTAAAACGTCTGATATATCAGTTCTGCCGCTTCACCTGGAATACCGCGCTAGGCGACGCCCTCCCTGCCACCACCATGGGTCATTACCACTCAGACTCCTCCCTGCACCCATGGAAAATACAAACACCCCGCATCTTAGATGTTGCTTTCATCCGCCTGCAACTCGGGCCACGTACATAACACTCACATCCCACCTGTACCTCTCACCAGACCCGTACTGCCCCTAGTGCAGGAACGTCCCAGAGTCGATTGAGCACTTCCTGTTCCGATGTCCTCGCTTCCACTTGCACCGACAACCTATAAGCAGTCAACTCATCGCCCTGAACCAGTAGCACAGCCGGTCGCATATATATATATATATATATATATATATATATATATATATATATATATATATATATATATATATATATATATATATATATATATATATATATATATATATAATAATATAAGCGAAAGTGTGTGTGTGTGTGTCCGCTCCAGGTGCCGCCCCCTGTGGCGGAATCCCCTAATATGGCACAGTTTTGGAACCGGCTCGAGCAGGGGAAGGTTTTAAGCCCAGTTATAAGATGATCCGATCACTTTTTTTTTTTTTTTTTTAGCAGCCTATTAGCGAGAATTGTGAAAAAAAGTGGGTTTCGAGAATTGAGGAAACCTTGATGTAGGGTGATGGGTAATGGGTGAGTGAATGGGTGGGGTGATGGGTAATGGGTGTGGGGTGATGGGTGAGTGAATGGGTGGGGGGTGATGGGTGAGGGAATAGATGGGGGGTGATGGGTAATGGGTGAGTGAATGGGTGTGTAGTGATGGATAATGGGTGAGTGAATGGGTGGGGGGTGGGGGGTAATGGGTGAGTGAATGGGTAGGGGGTGATGGGTAATGGGTGAGTGAATGGGTTGGGGAAGATGTGAATAGGTTGGCGTTAATACATACATTTCTACATCCATATTTTCAGGAAAGCTAGAAGGGGCTATCTGGAGAGTCTGTGTTTGGTGGGCCGAAGGCCCACCAAACAAAAGGGGTGGGCCGAAGGCCCACCAATAGCCCTCCGCAGGAGCTAGCCAAAAAGTCCGCCCGGAGGGCGGCTTTGCGGCTAGTATATATATAAATTTATATATATATATTTTTTTTTGGGGGGGGGTTGTCCCTATCAATTTGATAACATAAGAGCATAAGAATACTAGAAAATAAGGAAGCTACAATAGGTCGTGATACATACACGTGGCAGTTCCTGTACATGTGCCCGAGAATAGATAGCGAGTCTTATGTTGAACTAGCCGCAAAGCCGCCCACCGGGCGGACTTTTTGGCTAGCTCCTGCGGAGGTCTATTGGTGGGCCTTCGGCCCACCAAACACAGACTCTCCAGATAGCCCCTTCTAACTTTCCTGAAATCATGGATGTAGAAATGTATGTATTAACGCCAACCCATTCACATCACCCCAAACCCATTCACGCACCCATTACCCATCACCCCCCACCCATTCACTCACCCATTACCCATCACCCACCACCCATTCACTCACCCATTACCCATCACCACACACCCATTCACTCACCCATTACCCATCACCACCCACCTATTCCTTCACCCATCACCCATCACCCCCCACCCATTCACTCACCCATCACCCCACACCCATTACCCATCACCACACCCATTCACCACCCATTACCCATCACCCTACATCAAGGTTTCCTCAATTCTCGCAACCCACATTTTTTTTCACAATTCTCGCTAATAGGCTACTAAAAATGTTAAAAAATTAAAAAAGTGATCGGATCATCCCATAAGTGGGCTTAAAATGTGCCCCTGGTCGACCTGGTTCCAAAACTGTGCCATATGATGGGATTGCGTCACTGGGGCCGGAACCTATCGCGGACACACACACACACAGACACACACACACACACACACACACACACACACACACACACACACACACACACTTTCGCTTATATTATTATAGATACTTGTTTCTTTTCCCCATTACATACACTCAAGTGTTTTATAAATACTCAAGAGTATGATAGTCTATAAAGTACTGGTCATAGCAGAGGCCAACGTCACAATCAAAGGCCGGCAGTAGTATCGCTTATCTTGTGCCTATCTTGTGTCTTTCTTTGAAAAACGAATTTGAGTGGGGAAATGAGTTACCAGCTTATATACATGTCTCCTGTACCTGTACGCACCACTTGTGTCAAAAGTATTGCCATACGAGCCTTTTAAATGGTGTAAATAAGGTTGACAATTCGCGATGGCTATTAACTTGTCATTTACTTAATTTGCTAAATAATTAGGCAAATGGCAACCTCAGCACTCGCCGAGCCACGCTGCTACGCCTACATGTACCAAACAGGAACTCGTCCTGTACAGTCTGTAGCTACTCCTGTCCCGTCTGGGGCCTGTGAGTCCTGTAACCAGGCAATCAGGTTCCAGCATACCGGGAGAACAATAGATTCATACGGCCGCTTTTTTAAACATGGACTAGGGAGAGTCTAACGTGGAGCTTCCATGTTAGACTCAAGTAGTACCAATGCCAAGAACGCGTGCTTTAGACGCCAGCAGCGAAAGCTAACATGGTCCTATGTTGATCCACGACTGCGCTTGGGTTGGCAGCCCTGAACCAGGGAGATCATATATTGGGGGACGGAGAGCGGAAGAGTCATTTGTCTCCGCGCCCTGCTACCGAGAACAACAAAACACACCATACCATATATGAACCTATATTCTTCATTTATTCACTTTTTTACCCACATTTTCCTTGAACTTCATAGCTCTCCCCATTATCGGGAGTCAAGATTGTCATGGTCATGTTATAGTTATTATTTAGTTGCACAACTAATGATGCCTTAATCACTAGTTGATAGTTGATAGTTAATAGTTGATAGTTGACTAGTGTTTTAGTTGATAGTTGGAGTATGTGAGAGAGAGGAGAGATCATGCATGAGTGAGAGGACAGTAGGATGTGAGAATGAGGTGGATAGATGTGTGGAAATGGGAGACTTCTGCCGTGGCCTCCCCGTAGAGGGATGTAAGGAACCGTTGTTAGCGTAGACTAGACTATTATGACCATAAAGAGAATAAATGTCTCCTCTGTTTCCATTAATTAAATGCAAGTGCTGCTGTATAGTCGTATAAGTGAGTGACTATTATATTGCTGATAGTCTGGACTCGGCGGGCGAGGAGAGATAAACAAACCCAGATTTCATAGGGCGCCAAACGCGGTCTTTAAAAAAATATTTCAGATGCTTCATAATCTACAGTAGACGCATGTATACACTCATATTTTGCCAAACAGAATATTGACAATACCGCTAATTTGTCTTAGCATAGGCATTTGCATAGTATCGTAAATATCATTAGACTCAAGTGTTGGACAGGGTCCTAGGTGTCTAACATTTCCAATACTATTCTCGTTAGTTTTAGACCAACTTAAGACTAATCCCCCCCGGAAAATGTTTAGAAAACGGAAATGCCTGTCTAAAGCCACGGTTAGTCGTAGGTTAGCCGAAGTCCACGTTTAAAGAATCGGCCGATAGTCAGGTTAGAGACAGAGAGTAAGGGAAACCTAACCTCATTTTTGTTTTTGCGGTGTCTGTAGTGCCTGTAGGCAAGTGGCCTAAAAACACCTACATGCTGCCATTAACTCTACCTTCAACGGCGAGCTCATCGGAGGACACAGGGGAGCAGCAGGAGCCTTTACTCACTGGCACCCATATAAAAATACTGTTTGCGCCACCACAGACCTACAGGCGCTATAGTCCGATACAAGTGCTTGTGGGCCCTTCGGACCCATATATTGATGTTTGTAGTAGTAGTATATTTTAAACAACAATGTGAGTGCAAACTCCAATCGTGTTGTTGCTTTCGTTGGTCACTGGTCAAAGTGCCTCGGGGTAGACCACCTACCACCACCGTAGCCTGCCTCACCCCAGCCCCACGCTTGTCTCACCCCAGCCCCACGCCTACCTCACCCGAGCCCCACGTCTGTCTCACCCCAGCCCCACGCCTGTCCTGCAAGCACACACACACACACAAACACACACACACACACACACACACACACACACACACACACACACTCACACACCCACACAAACGGTAAGTTCATATGTCTACGGAATTAGTGAAATGCGGCAAGACGTTACCGCAGAGTTCATTCCTGTAATTTAATCTCTGAAAAGTGTTTTTAGCCCAAAACTTCTCTTCTAAATTATTCAATCGACATGGGACTAAGCCGTTTACCACCTACGATTTATTTGCGATTTTTTTATTCTACTCTTATCAAAATTGAATTTACAGTTTTGGCTACCCAAAACAGACAGACAGACAGACAGACAGACAGACAGACAGACAGACAGACAGACAGACAGACAGACAGACAGACACACACACACACACAGACACACGGCTACTCCTATAGTATA
>JACEEZ010001253.1:202500-277500 GCA_016584305.1 Chionoecetes opilio | reverse complement strand
GACCCCATGAAAGCTCTACGGCCCTTCTCTCGCTGAACAAGGAAAAAAATCTTGTCCTCTTGAAGGACAATGAAAGACAGGGCGTCCGCGTGAGCGATATCAAAGAGGTCGTCCATTGAGTCCCGGAAAGCTTCCTCTTTTGCACCTGCCCTGGTGTCCTTCAGTCCCTCAAGCGTTTTTAAGTCTTTCCAGGTTTGGAATAGACCTTCCAGCTTTTGATGATGTGTTGCTCCCCCCTAACGGGAATCCTGGCCTTTCCGACCCATATGGGGGTCAGTTCTCTGACGACCGCCGTTGAAGCCTCGCGGATCGTCAGTTTTTCTTCAAGGTGTTTCTTGAGGAACAGGCCGAGGACTTCCCGGTTAGAGGGAAGTTTCGTCTCCTTCAATCGCGCTGCTGGTTTCCCAACCAGAAAAAATCCAGTTTGAATTATGGTTGTTATTTCGAATCTGTGGGGAGAAAAAAAATCAAACCCATGTAATAGGACTATGGAGGTAGATGTTACAGAAGCAAATGATCAATAAATTATATTGGCGACTGGCTATCAATGGAGGTAAGTATCAACCCAGAAATACACAATATACACATACAGGCACACAACTTCACAGAGTTCCCCTACAATCTCTTATACCGCCACAGCAACTCAACAATTCAACTCTATCTCCACAAAAGTAACAACCACCTCGTCTCTACTTGCCACACGAACCACGCCGCACACGCCACGCCGACACTTTTTCTTGCAAGGCTGCCAGGAAAGTTCCGCCAACCAGCACAAAAAACAGCCAAACATACTACAGTAGATACCTTGGACTTTGCTGGACTACCAATAAATATGCTCCAATCGTCACGACATTTTATAACAATATTTCTCATTAGAAATTAAACAAAGCCAGGGGGTGAGAGGTTAGGCTTTCTTACTTTCGAAAATAAGTGCCACCCTATATATATATATATATATATATATATATATATATATATATATATATATATATAAATATTATACAATATACATTATATATACATATACACATATATATATATATATATAATATTATATATATATATATATATATATATATAATATATATATATATATATATATATATAATATAATCGTTAGTGCACATTTTTAGGAAATCGTTTGAGATAGGCGATATGCCATTATTGTTGAGGAAAGGAAATGTTGTTTCCATATTTAAGAAGGGAGACAGAGGACTAAAGTCAAATTATCGACCCGTAAGTCTAACGTCAGTGGTAGGTAAATTATTGGAATTTATTATTGCAAAAAACATTAGAGAGCACTTAGATAAACATAGTTTGATTAATGATTCACAACATGGATTCACCAAGGGTAAGTCATGTCTCACCAATTTATTGAGTTTTTATAGGAAAGTTTATGAGACGGCAGATAATGATAAGGATTATGATATAATATATCTGGACTTTAGTAAGGCATTTGACAAAGTACCACACGAGAAACTCTTAAATAAGGTTAAGGCTCATGGAATAGATGGGAAGGTTCTTCGTTGGATCAGAGCCTGGATAAGTAATAGGCAACACAGGGTTACAATTAATGGTTCTAAATCTGAATGGGGACAGGTGACAAGTGGAGTTCCACAAGGGTCTGTTTTGGGTTCATTACTATTTTTGATTTACATCAACGACTTGGATAGTGGGATTAGCAGTGATATCAGCAAATTTGCTGATGATACTAAGGTAGGTAGGATTATTGGATCACAGTCTGATGTAAACATATTGCAGGGAGACTTAGATAAACTTAATGAGTGGGCAGTCAGATGTCAGATGGAATTTAATATTGATAAGTGCAGCGTTATGAATGTGATAGAAAAAACCATGGTAATAGATACACCATACGCAATGTATCGCTGAAAAGATCAGAAGGTGAAAAAGATCTTGGAGTGAGGGTGAGCCCAGACCTCCGACCTAGGAAACAATGTATTGAGGCTAGAAATAGAGCTAATAGAGTGTTAGGATTCATTACCAGAAGTGTTAAAAGTAGAAGTGTGGAAGTTATTCTAAAGCTTTATCTGGCTCTAGTCAGGCCTCACCTAGACTATGCGGTTCAGTTTTGGTCTCCATATTACAGGATGGATATAGCCTTGTTAGAAACAGTGCAGAGAAGGATGACCAAAATGATACAAGGGATGCGTAACTTTAGTTATGAGAAGAGATTGAAGTTATTAAAGTTACACTCACTCGAGATACGCAGAGTAAGGGGCGATCTGATAGAAGTTTTTAAGTGGATAAAGGGATTTAATAAAGGAGAGGTAGGAAAAGTTCTTACGGCTTTTAACCAGGGTAGAACAAGAAGTAATGGATTCAAGCTGGAAGGGCGTAGATTTAGAAAGGAAATAGGGAAAAACTGGTTCACAAATAGGGTGGTGAATGAATGGAATGGACTCAGTTGACAGGTAGTTAGCGCGGTGTCATTAGGGAGCTTTAAAGAGGGGCTGGATAGGTTCATGGATGGGGATGAAAGGTGGATGTAGGTAGTGTTAGGTGACAGGAACTACCACGTGTAGGCCTCGCGGCCTCTTGTAGCTTCCTTATTTTCTTATGTTCTTATGTTCTTATATATATATATATAATATATATATATATTATATATATATATATATATATAATATATATATATATATATATATATATATATATATATATATATATATATATATATATATATATATATATATATATATATACATATATATATATATATATAAATATATACATATATATATATATATATACATATATATATAATATATATATATATATATATATATATATATATATATATATATATATATATATATATATATATATATATATATATAAATATATACATATATATATATATATAAAGTATATATATATATATATATATATATATATATATATATTATATATATATATATATATATATATATGTATTTACCTTTACCTATCTGCCTGTCCGTCCATATGTCTGTCTGGTTAGACAGACATATGGAACTAGAATAACACTAGGAACTAGAATAACACTGATTAACTAGGGGGGGGGGCACTCAGTAGAGCGCATACCTCCGCCCGAATATCTCATCAATTGGTTGCATGATATATATATATATATATATATATATATATATATATATATATATATATATATATATATATATATATATAATATATATATATATGCACTCAGTATGAGCGCATACCTCCGGCCGAATATTTCATCAATTGGTTGCCATGGCAACAGTTGTCAATAGATTTCATCCAAAATTAAATCAGTTCTTCCGTATACCAAATAGACTTGGTATACCGAGTTTGGTCCAAATCTATTTGTAACTTTTTGAGAAATCCTGTACACTAACAAACAGACAGACAGACAGACAGATCGGGGGAAAACATAACCCCTCCAACTTCGTTGGCGGAGGTAATTATTGGCATATAGATTAAGAATCAGACAATTAAATTACATGCCAATAGTAATGAATTTGCTAAAATAAATGTTTGTAAAAAGTTGGCTTACACTATATGAGAAAAAACAACATCAGGACACATTGTCAGTCTTTTGTTTCTATTCACAGGCTGTCATCCCCATCACCCACAACTTGGATCCCATTAAGCTTCTCACCGATGATGCTACTATTGCTGTATGGAACAATGAAGGACTTCCATCAGACAGAATGTCTACAGAGAATGCTATCATTCTTACTAATTCTGACCGCTGGCCTCTCATCATTGACCCACAGGTATATAATTAGGAAATATGTTAAGGGTAGTAATAGGCTAATGACTAAGACCACTGTTGTTGTTGCTGCTACTGCTGTTGATGTTTCACAAAATATATGTTGAAAATATATAATGGTTCATATTCATATGTAGCTCGGCAAAGGAATCTCAGTTGACTCTAAAGAATATAGTTGTAATAATATTTATTTAAAATATTAGTGAAGAAATTAACAGTAAGAAATTTACTGAAATTTTCAGTTTGGCTGAGGGAATCCTTGAGCTTCTAACTAATTACTCAGGCAATCCCTAAGACTGAAATCTCAATAGGTTTAAAGATCCCATCAAGAGATATGTTGTTCATCCTAGGTATCACTGCTAACAAGGAAAGTTCCTTTGGCTACCGATAATATATACAATTGAGGTGTCTTTGGGTCCAGGTAGGATTGGGGAAAATATCCACTAAAACCGCTCCTAATTAGGGGAAAAGTATTAATTTGAAGGTGAAATTTGGGCCCCCAGACGGAAGGCGGGATACGAATACAAATTCCACCTAGTATATTTTATTATAGATTAGGGTAAAAAATTAAGATGTTTAGATATAGTAATATAAATTTGGGGGACCCCTAAAATACCAAAATTTAAACAAGATAACATAATATAAGATTGTGGGGAAAAATTTCCAGAAGGGAGAAATTTTTTGGAACGTTCCATTTGTAAGCTCCAGCTGTTTGAGAAGGAGTTGTAGTAAGACATAGTCACGCTTATCAGTACCTAGAATTTTGTAGTCAGTCTTTTGAGGTACACAAAGGGTGTAGTAACCCATATTAATATGAGAAACTGAAACCCGATAAATCGGTTTTAAAAGGGGACAAAGTGGTTTAAAAACTCAAAAAGATACGGCCGGCCAGGTAACTTGGAAAGTTAGCTTTGGCAACTCCCCGGGCCTATCATCCGCGCCCCCTTTATTTCCCACAACCAGCCACTCCCCATTCGTGTACCAAGCGTCCCCCAAAATACTCCTCAAGATAATGATCAACCCTTCAAAACATCAACTATCTGCCAGCTGAGTATACCTTATTTAGCGCTAAAAGGATCAGGGGTTTTGGGTATTTTTTGGGGTTAATAGCAAGGTGAGTTACGTTAATTAATATTAAATTTCCAACAGTTTTTTTGTCGTCCTATTTCAACATTTGGCCCCGATTTTGGGGGTTATCTTTGGGAATTATGGGTGAGCGTAGTGGGTAAGTTTATGTCTTCGGCGATGGCCCGTGGAAAATGTGGATTCAGGCTTTTTCGGCACCAGGTGGCCGGGGGTGAAATTTAACACAGTACGCGTCCAATGCAGATTTGAGGGCCTCATGCCCTCACAATTTTTTTTCGGGAAAGGCAAGATATAGATGAGGGTAGCCCCAGAGTATCCAAAAATAAAAATTTAAAGGAAAAAAAAAGGAGGAGAAGTGTGGCAGTCGGTGGGGAGTTTTTTAAATAGAGTCTAGGAAGACCAACTTTCCTAGACATCACCTGGGAGCCAACTCGATGATAGGGTAAAAAGAGCTATAAAAGGGCCTTGAAGAGAGAAAAAAAAAGGTTTGCAGTAGTACTTTTTAACGCACACCTTGAAGCAGACTCTTCGAGATGGTGGCCCCGGGACGAAGCGAGGTTTTTATTTTGTAAAAGCCAATTTTATAAATTGCATAAAGTATAAAAAAGGGGGAGTGGGAGCTATCCAACCCTAGGTGGATAGGTTGATACAGAAAGAAAACACTTTCCCGCCCCTTTGGTTTAAAACAATCATAGACGTAGCCGCCGTCCCCGCCCCCGAGTCATAACCCCGGTTCCCCCCCTTCCGCTTGTACGGCCGCCATACAACAACAGTGACGTACCATCTCACCGTTTGAGTGGTATTTGGTAAATGGGCACATTTGGGCAATCCGTCGAGCGGACACCCCGAGCGGGAGAGATGACTTGAATTTAACTTGTACGGCAGCGAAACCCGGCGGGGCCCCGGGGGGTAGACTTTTTTGTGACGTCATTGTGACGTTTTTGGTGTACGGGGGGCCGTACAACGACGGGGCCGCCGTCCCCGCTGCCGAGCCAAAGTTACCACGAACAGGCCGCTTTGAGCTCCATCCCCCAACAATGTTTTGAAGTTAGTTAAATTAAATAAAGTGATGGATTTTATGGGCTGGCTTCGCCCCTTGCTGGCCCAGTCAAACGGCAACCCACCTTAAAATTAGATAAATTGGGGGACCCAACTCAAAAAATTACCCAACTTTTTTTTTTTCTTTTCTTTTTTCTTTTTCACTAATCAATTAACATCAGGGGGAAAGGGGACTAAGCATTAGCGGTAAATAGGATGGCTTACACAATATATAAAAAGGTGGGTAGCAGCGGGACATCCCATTACACAGTATTTAAAGTCAGGACGCTAATGAAAAAAAATAGAGGGATAATTAAAAGGGGTTATTACGTTTTACTCGGAGATGAGGGTAAAGAATAATTAACAGAGCCCAAGTATGATCAAAAAGCCCAAATACAGGGAAAACAGTATTCAAATATGAAAATTAGTACATGATCTAAAAACCCACACCCAAAGCCCTTTACCCCAACTTAAATTACCAATTTGTCATTCCCCCATTTTTGAGGGTGAGAATTGTATTCTTTTGGGATAAATTAAAAATTGTTTGATGATAGGACTGATTTAACGAGGTGCAAAATTAACCATTTTTAGGGTCAGTTGAGAGGTTTGTAATCTGCTGGAAAAGGGAAATTTAACATAAAAAATGCCAATTTAATGTGGCATAAAGTTCTTAGAGAAAATTTAGAAGAAAAGATCAGATAACAAAAAATCTTTCCTGCAAGTTCGGATCTACGAGCCCTTCCACAATCAAGAGAATGGAAGATTTTCAGAATAATTTTAAATTTGCACACTAAGGCCATTGAAATCAAAAAACCCTGACAAATCAGACTGGATGGTAGTATCATGAATGGGAAAAACTACCAACCAGGATGCGAGACCGTTAAATCAGGGTACAATAGTAATTATTCACGGTCAAGAAATAGAGGAGGGATTTTACAAGAGGCAAAATTTGCAAGGATTGAGCAAAAAACCCCCCCCACGGGAGATTGAATAACTAGAACTAAAGTTAATCAGCGATTCCGCCCCCTTTGATTTTTTAAAGGGGCCCTCATTGGGGGAGTTACCCCCCGCCTACTAAAGTTACGGGGGGAAAGAAAAACCGGTAGATAATTTTCAAGCGGGCCCAGCCGGTAAACCATCCCCAAGCCCCTACTCAAAGAAAGTCCATTCCTAAATATGGGGTTTTTATTTCAAGGAAGTCAGAAAAAAATGTACTTCTGCGGGGAAAAAAATCCACCCTCCACTTGTAAATATACCCAGATTATTCATAGGCTCAAAAAGTTAATGGACCTGGGAAAACCCCCTAACCTCCTTAGTGGAAACATGTAATCAAGCCTGTCCTTTTATTTGGGGGATTTAAAGAAGTGTAGAAAATCCATCATCACAAGCCTTGTCCTAATGGGAGGGGGAGAACAGACCCTACGGTTGTTAAAATGGCAGTAACTAGTATGGTAGTTCATCGGTCCTCGGCAGAGGGAAGGGAGCCAAAGGGTTAATTCCGCCATTGTAAAACAAGGTTGACAGTGGTGCACAAAGATCATTTTTTAGTGGAGGAAGTGATCATTACAAACCCTTAATAGCAAGGTGAAATTAGCCATTCGGGTTTTTGGGCCCAATAAAGAAGCTCAAATTTTTGACATTTTTCGCCACTGCCCAAATTGGAAATTATAAATAAGGGTAGGCTGTAGTAATGACTGGGTTTTAAAAATTTGGACTTTAAATAAAAAGTCCTTTGTAAAAGGACTTAAATTACAGCAAAACTTTGAAACAGAAAGGTGTTAGACTAGTTAGAAATCCCTTTGAAGTGTTGATGGCCCATACAATTAATAATGGGCGCTGATTTTTGGGCGTTTCCTAAGTAAGGTCATCAAAAAAATAACTTTTCCTGTCACCAGTGCCGGTGGTGAGTTTTAAGGGCCCTATCCCACAAACCACCACACCCAAAAAGAGGAATGCTTTCCCTAGTCGCACCCCCCCCTTTTGGTTTGCTAGAATAGGGACCCCATTAGTACCCACTCAAATAAAGATTTTTGGAAAAAGGGGATATCCCCTGACAAATATGGGATCTAGAAACTATCGGATAAACCCTGAACAGTACCTAAAGAGGATAAAAAATACTCTAGATACTAGATCAAACTGTCAATCATGTTAAGGAAATATGAAGTAGGGTACCTTGGCAAATAAATGCCCCGTTTACTTCCAATTATCACAAGTAAGAGCCCAAATTTAATAGTTCAATAAGAAAAATGAAGAAAAAACTTCTAAATGGAGTGCTATGGTAAGTCATTCACGAACAATTAAAGGTGATTTTTTTCGAAAAAATGGACGGAGCAGTAAAACATAAAATAGGGGCATTATTTTTCCCCACATCCCCCGTGGCCAAGGGGTTCATCAACCCCCCCCATCAGAATAGTTTCAATTGTAGTTTCAAAAAAAACAAAATGCTAGAAAGACTGCTGCAGACAGGACCCAATCTCTGTTTAATCTAGGAGATGTCTAGTAAAAACAGAAAAAATAAAATTTGCCTACGTGGCGCATCTCAAGGCTTCCTAGATTTGGTCAAGGGGAAAAAGATGAAATTACAAAATTTCCCATGGCCGAAAAAAAATTCAGGAAAATAAACCCCTAGCCAAATAGGGTTTAAATCTTCTGTTTTGGGTTTTCGTTCAAGCCCCCTTTTTTTTAAATAAAACATTACAGTACCATTTTTAAAGGGGTTTTGATAGCCCCGAAGGGGGAAAAAACTTCTATAGGAAATTTTAGGGGAAAAAATTTGAGGAAGAATAATACAAATTATAAAACCCGGCAATAAAGAGTGCAGGGAAAACCGCCCCCCCACGAGTTGGAAAACTAATCTCCAAGACTAGAAGGGGTAATCAGGAAAAGGGTTTCCTTTAAATTTTACGCCACCCGAGGTCCCAATCAGTGTTTTGGATTTTGGGGAATGTAAAAAAAATGAGAACTAAGTTTAAAGTTCCCGATTTTTTTGATGTGGTCTAACAAAGAGAACACTTTTTAAGTCAGGTAGCAAGTATTTTACCCTTGGGCTAGTGAGCCCAATAACAAAGGGGAAAAGTCTAATAAAAAGGCTGGGGGGAACACCTCGATTTGGGTACCCCCCCAGATGGGAAAAAATACAAACAGAATGGGGGACATACAATCGAGTTCAATAAAATAAATGAAGTTTTACATAAATAGGAGAATAAATGCTGATGGGGGACAACCCCCGCAACTACACATATTTTTTTGATGCTTAAAAAGGCATACGGGCAGAGTTATCTTGAAGCAGGAGAGGAAGTAAATTAATTATGTCTAAGGGTTGCCCCAAAAAAAGCCTAGAACATTGCCTCAAATGGAGCTGAGCTTTGAATTTGGCACTAAATTACTCAAATCTAAGCAATTTTTTACAAATAGTGAAGTAATAGGGGGACCCATAGGAAATTGCCTACAAAGGTTTGTGAAAAATTAACACAAAAATCCCCTTTTGTCGGAAAGTGTTGTAAGATAAATTTTTAGGTTTCCCCATTTCACTATAACATGTTGCTACCAAAGGGAAAAACCCCGCTGATATTTTTTCCCGAGGAAAAATCCCCAAATTAAAACAGGTTATGGTTTTAAAGGGCCTACCTGGCTGAAAAATAATAATGAAGGCCTAACAAAAGGTTATAGTAAGCAGACATACAGAAGATTAAATTATGGAAACTTTTATGACCCAGATCTGTTTTGGATATAAAAAATTTTTCCCTTATTTAAAAAACTATTTTAAAATTCTAAATTGGTCTTTTAAAAATTTTAAAGTGGGGAAATTTGATCCTTTTAAGTTTTGGGGTTTGAAAAAAACAAAAAAAGGAATTTTCCGAGGAATATCAGATCTTAGCCTCGGGCCCCCCCCCGTAGGAACAACTTATCAAATCATTTGGTTGTACCCAGATAATGAGGGCAATTAGGGGTCGAGGAAGAATTTGGAAAAACTAATTTTTCTTCCCGATAAAACCGCAATCCCATGTAATTCCAAACGCCCTCTTACAAATTAATATGGAGAATCTCATGGGAACTCGTTACATGGTTTGGGAAGGTGATACATTAGCCTACCCAGGAGGGGAAATTTTGGAACCGCAGGGGTAGACAGGCAGGTTTAAAAACTACCCAAATCTGATCAAAGCAAGAGATTTTAGGGAAGACTGATCACCTATCCCCGGGGCCCCCCAAATCCCCCTGGTCGAGACAATCATTAAAAACCCTTGAGTAGCTGGTGTCGGGCTATACTGGGGCAAAAAAAATTACAGGAGATAATACCCCCCCCCAAAAAAGTATAGTTTTTTTATTTTTCTTGCCCCTCTACAAGGGCTGTTATTTTGAAAAAAACTGATGATTAAGGCCGAAACATTTTTTCAAGGTTGGCGGTTTTTGGCCGGCGGTTGCCCCGGCGATGATTACGATAATGTCTAAATTCGTAGGGGCCTCCCCCCTATTTTTAGAATATTAAAAACACCCTCAGTACAAAAATCTCTAGATTTAAGGAAAGTCGGCCTTTTTTACTCCCAGAGCCCTTGGCAAAATGGTTTTACAGAGAGAATGAGGCATTTTAAAGGGTCTTAGGAAAAAAATCCCACAAGGGAAAAATAGGTCTAGAAGCTTGAAAACCATAGTGAGAGATTTAGACCCTACAAAACCCACCCTTAAAAACTTAGATGATTCATAGTAAAATTTGAAAACTCTTACTCCCTCACATTTTTAATTTAGGGAGAAGACTGGAAACCCTTTTCCTTTTAAAAGATACAAGGGAAGATATACAAGATCCTACAATAAAAGACCCGGTAACATTCCCCGGAAAGGATATACCTTAAGTAAAATTTTTAAAGGCATGGGGTAAACATTGGATGGGAGATTATTTTCTGGTCAAGGGGAAAAATTTTAGGGGTCAACAGCAGAAAAACAAAGTCCCAATCAAAAATAGGAGATATGTAATCCTTAGGGGAGATATGCCCCGTTGCAATGGCCTTAGGGAAAAATAGCAAAAAAAGCATTTCTGATGGGAAAAGGGGGTTTTAAGGCTGGGGTTCTAGTGAGGGGGACAACGATTGTGGGGCGGTAAAAAATTTGATTCCCCTAGAGTAGCTGAAAAAGATAAAAGAGACTCTAAGTCTGGTCTTGGCAGGCCAACTTAGGGGATCCCGACCTCGGGGGGCAAGCTCTTTAAGTTAAAACCCCGGAGAAATTCATTTTAAAGGGGGGCAAATTTCCGAAGCAAAACCCTTTTATTTTTTACGGCCCCCATTTTGGAAAAATTTTCCACTAAAACCCCTCTCAATTATGAGAAAGGTATTAATTTTAATGGGAAAATTTTATACTATACAAATTCCCCCTATGTTATATTATTTAGATTAGGGTATAAATAAAAGTATTTTGATATAGTAATTAATTTGGGGGGGTTTTCACCCATAATACCACAATTTAAACAAAGGATAACATAATTAAGAAAATTTAGGAAAGTTCAGTAAGGATTAAATTATTTGGAAAATTTCCCCCTTTTAACTCCAGCTGTTTTTCGAAGGAGTTGAGTCAAACATTTGTCACGCGTTATCAGCTACACTATGAATTGTAGCAGTCTTTTTATTTTACACTAAGGGGTAGTCAACTCAATTTAAAAGAGTAAACTGAACCGATCAACGGTTTAAAAACTGGGCAAAGTGGTAAAAAACATCACAAGATACGAGCCGCGCCAGGTAACTTGGAAAGTTAGCTTTGGCAACTCCGCCGTCCTATCACTCCGCGCCGCCATTACGTTGCCACAACCAGCCACTCTGCCATTCTGTGTACCACAGCGTCTCACCAATACTCCCTCAAGATAATGATCAAGCCTTCATAACATCAACCTATCTGCCACTGCTGAGTATACCTTAGTTAGCGTCTAAATAGGGTATCAGTGCAGTTTAGGTATATTTTGGGTTAATAGCAAGGTGAGTTCACGTTAATTAATATTATAATTTCAATAGTTTGTTGTCGTCCATCAGTCGATGGGCGATAATTTCAACAATGATAGTAATATCCAATAATTCACGGAGGCTAGCTTACAAGGCAACTAGGCATACATAAGATGACCTCAAAGCTCACATTGAAGTGTAAGTTTTAAGTTGTATTCACCATATAAGACATATGCCAAGTGCACTGATTTTTAGGTTTCAAATGTGATTTTGGATTAATGTCACTAAAAGAAAGCTGATAATTGAGGTCTGATTAAAAAATATCTGACTTTGGGTCCGGAAACAAAGAATTACTTGAATATTTCTTTGTATATTTCGATCTCCTGAAACTCATGGCTTTTATGTTTCCGACCGTAATCATGTCAAATATTTTCTTCAACTTAACAAAAACTCCTTCATCAATAAAAAATGTCACAATATATCTGGATCAAACTTCTCTCGTGATTTATGGCATAAAGCAAAATATGTATTTTATTAATTGTTTGTCTTCATATTTCCCTCCTATGCTTAACCCACATGGTTCCAGAGCTGTCTCATCTATTTCTAAACCTGAATTCTTTGATCAAATCATTGGACAAAATTCCAATATGGTTGATGAAGGGCTTGTTCTTTCTTCTCTTCCACCCTCTGAATAATTCATGCAGGTTATTAAAATTCATTGTAATGATGTTTGAAATGTCCTCTCTGGCTTTGATCCTCGGAAGGCCTATGGTCCTGACGGAGTCAGTATCCACGGAGGCCTTTCTGTTTAAAGAAAGACTGCAAGGCCTTCCAATTGGACTCGTATTGCTAAGTTGAGGATGGGTGGAGGGCCACTAACATGTCCTCCACAGGTTAGCCTCCGCTAACATGTCCTCATGTCAGCCAAGACCGATCGACTGAGGGAGGAATTGAGAAATTCTAGGCGAGTAGCTGCAAGGTGGAACGATGCCTGGCTGGGAGCTCCTCCTGCAAAGTGTGAGACCAAAATGAACTGGGGAGAGGCACCGCACCTTCAGTTCGTAAAACCAGGGCTGCAACGGTCAAAGAGGAGCCACCATGTTCACCCTGCCCTTGAAGAAACGCAGCTTGTTGCCCACCTTCAGAAGGATGCAGGTGCGGGGATACGGAAACAGGTAGACATGGCGCCACCTGTTCCAGTCCTCTTTTAGGGCGGCCGGGCCCCCAGCAGGGGTCCGTTCTTCCGTCGTCAATAAAGTCCGCAGCTGGGCAGAGTGCCTGGAGGCGGAGAGGTCTACCTCTGGAGTGTCCCACTGCCGACAGAGAGCCGCAAAGCGCTCCGGATGAAGCTGCCACTCCATCAACGATCCCTTGATACGATAGAGGCCATTGGCTCACTCGTTATCCGCCCCCAGTAGGAACCTGACAGACAGGTAGAGGTAGAATTGGGCGGTTAGGTCGAATATATGTTCGAAAAAGGACAACAGAGGTTCGAACCTGGAGGTCCCCTGGCGTGCGATACAGTGAACCGCTGTGCAAGTAAGTATACAGTGAACCTACATGTAAGTAGGTGTCCTTGAGATCTAGACACGTCAACCAGTCACCATGCCGCAGGCAAAGACGTACTTGTGCCAAGATCAGCATTCGTAACCTGTGGTTGTTTATGAACTCGTTCATCCAACAGAGGTCCAGAATGAGCCTCCTTATCTTTGGAGATGATGAAGATACGTGAAAGAATTACCTTTTTCCGAGATTTCTCCACCACCCTTAAGGAGAGCATGTCCGACACGTGGCTGGCGAGCTCCGTGGAGACTGGTGTCCATGGAGGGAGTCGCCAAAGTGGCGACGGTCTTATCGAGGACCAAACAAGACCTCTCTGGACCACCCTGGTGGCCTAGCCTCTGTTTTGATCTTGGACCAAGCTGCTCGGAAACATGAGACCCTGGAATGGAGGCTCAGAAATCAGAGCTTCTCTTGGTGGTGTCCTTGGGGAAGGCATCACGCCTTGAGCGCAGGGCCCGGGACATGGAGCACCCGACCCCGGTAAACCCTTTCCGGCTGGGCCGCCTATGCTCCTTGAAACCACCCTGGTGTTGTCGAACGTCCCTGGCCTGATCCACTCGACGAAAGGAGCCCGGACCCCCCGTTTTTATTCTCTTACTGTCTTCTTTATAGGGACTGGCAACTAAGCGGGCTTTGTGTTACCTCTTTTTGTTGTGCCCTTGGCCAGTCCTTTGTTTTGTAAAAAAAAAAAAAAAAAAAAAAAAAGTCTTTAAAACACACTCACGTCACTAAAAAATGTCTATGGTGTCCAAACAGTCAATGCAGCAGGTGACAGTAGGTTGGGGGCAGGGCGTTGTCCATTGTCCACCAGAGGAGTGAGGTGAGCAAGATGGGCGGCGCCGACCTCGTATGGGCAACGTGGGAGAGAGGGGGGGGAGGTAGGTGGCCAGGCTTGGAGAGGGCGGCTGCAGATCACGTGGGGTCTAATTTAAGGCCCGTTCACATCTTCACGACTCTCGACGGTGACCAGTCACGACTGAGTCCCCTGCTGAGTCATGCTGTGGTCGGCACCGGTCGTCATGTGGGTTGGCGTCAGGCCCCGACAGTCGTCGTCGGGTCGTAGGAGTCGTGAATGGGCGCGAGGGGGTTCCCGACTGTGTGATGCATGCTCTATAACTCAGGGTGGGTCTGCGACTCAAAAAAATATTGGAAAAAGTCGGCTCCGTGCTGGGATTCGTCGCCGACGGGTCCGAGCCTGTCGCCGACCAGTCAAGGCCGTACTGCGACCAGTCGGGGCCGTGCTGCGACTAATCGTTATAAAGTTTCCGTTATTTGTGTGGGAAAGACGGTAAGAGAGAGAGAGAGAGAGAGAGAGAGAGAGAGAGAGAGAGAGAGAGAGAGAGAGAGAGAGAGAGAGAGGACCAGCGGAATTTCTTGAGATATTTATTAATATTATTATTATTATTATTGTTAATATTATTATTATCGTCATAATTATCCACTATAAATAAAGCAGTATATTTAGCGCTATACTGCTTCCGCAGTATCTTGAGTGCCTTGGTGATTGTTATCACCATGTCGTAGTTATTGTGTTCAATTGATAATATTTGCAAGCACATAAGTATTTATGGCCTAGTCAAGGTGGGCAAGTGTGTGGACAACAGTGTGACCCACATCGGTGGCGTGGTTCACTACACAAGCGAAGGTTGCAAAGTGGTGTGCTAACCACGCCGACTACGGTCGGTGGAGGGGCTTTCTATATCCGGTGTCAGTCGCAGCACGGCTGGGAACAGTCGCCGCATGACGGCAACTGTGGTTAGCGTCGTGCTACGATTATCGGCGAATGTCGACGCATGACGGCGGTTAAATTCGAATTAGTCCGCAACTGTCCGCGACTTTCGACGACAGTCGCAAACTAGTCGCCGATTAGTCGCCTAACTACGGTAACCCGAGCCAACGGGTAAGATGAAGAAGCAAAATTGTAAAAGATGTTATTACCTAGATGCCAAAAGTCACGATAGAAGTTTAATTCAGAAATAGTTTGACATTTTCCATGAAAAAAAGGAGTTTTTGGTTAGTTGAAGAAAAGAGTTGGCATGATTTCGGGCATAAATATAGTGGGCATGAGTTTCAGGAGATGGATTTTTACGGTACCGTTTGTGAGCCGCCTCTCTATCTTGGACAGCATGAAAACAAGCAGAGTTAAACCAAGGTTGACGAGCTATAGGATTAGAAAGTGTGAGGGATGTATGCCTCCATGACAGAGACAATGACCTCAATGATGCGCTCTGCACAAAGAGATGGGTCTCTGACATTGAAGCAATAATTATTCCATGGAAAATAAGTATAACGCAGAGTAGTACTGCGTTAGTTCATCCTACTTAGCTGAGTTGAAATGCCAGAAGCACCTCCGATTAGGTGGGTCCCGAAGCGGCACCGTAGCGATAGGACAGGTTACATAAATAAGACTGTGATCGGAGGAACCCAACGGACATAAAAGTTTCACGAGTAAGCAGAAGGGTTAGTATTTAGGAAAAGATCAAGAATGTTGGGCGTGTTTCAGAGGCGGTCAGGAATACGAGTAGGATGCTGCACCAGCTGCTCTAGGTCCTGGAGGATAGCAACGTTTTAGGCTTGTTCACCAGGTTGGTCAGTGAAAGAAGATGCAAGCCAAAGTTTATGGTGAACATTGAAATCGCCATGAATGGAAGTTTCTGCAAAAGGAAAATATGATGAGCTGTGCTCAACTTTTGATGTGAAATAGTCGAAGAATTGTACATTGTCCGAGGAGTTTCAACGTGAGTTTCGACAAGGGATGCTTGCAGCCTATATTGATCTCAAGAAGGCGTTTGACTCAGTGCATCATGCGTCACTCTGAGATCTTCTGCGATTTCGCAGGATTATTACAAGGACTATCTGATGAATGTCCTGTACTCTGGGACTGAAAGTGCTGTGAAGGGTGGGAGTGGTGTATCCAACTTTTTTTCTGTGAATACAGGAGTGAGGCAAGGGTGCGACTTTACCCTATCACTTTTTAACACTTGTATGGACTGGGTATTGGGCAAAGTTGTAGATCAAAGTGATTGTGGAGATTTTGCCGATGATGCAGTAATCTTTGCTGAGTCACTGGAGATCATGGTAATGGCTCTTAAGGCGCTGCTCGAGGAGGCAAAAGCCTTTTGGACTTGGCCTCTTGAGTCAAGACCTAGGTCCAGGTGTTTGGAGGCTTACTAGATGAAACAGTAAAGTATGTTCATGCGTGCGGCGAGGACATTGAGATCTTGGAAAGTTTTACATACCTTAGTGTTCAGAATGACGGCGGGTCACGTCAAGAAGTATTGATTGTACGATGATTTCGTGTCAAATCAGCGATTTCACCGTGAGACTGAATCGAGGCCTTTTACCAGCATAGTCGATCAGCGCCAACTTCGGCTATATACGTATGTATGTGACACGCTACTCTGAAGCCGATCATTCCCGCTGGGTTGTATATGTAAGAAACAAATCGGCATTTAAAGAATCCAAGGGGGCGCCCAAAAGCCTCGTGGCTAGGGCAAGTTGATGTTTTCTGTCGAGATTTGCTTGGTATTGGAAGGGAGCCTGCATGAGGACTCGCGCGTGGTGAATCCCGGTACTTGCGTCGTAGGGTGGTCCAGGTGACGTGCCCCCAATGATTGATTGATAGAGGAGTTAGGCGAGAGAGATACAGCACAGTAACATTTAGTAAATTTAAAGTTAGTGACAATGAAGTCAAAGCCAGATTTTTTTTTTTTTTTTTTTTTTTTTACATTTGTGTTCATAGCGTCTGTAGGCAGTGGTCACCCAGGGCTCGGATGGTAGGCTCTGGAGGTTCACTTGAGGTCTGTGATGGTTGGTCCTCGCCCGTGGTGGCGCAGGCAGGATTCTTAGTGACGCCTGTGATTAGAGACTCATGCCGCCCCCCTGTGTCCTCTGATGCACTCGCAATCATAGGTAGAGTTGATCGGCAGGGCATGTGGGTGTTCTTAGGCCACTCGACGGTGCAGAAAGGTTTTGGTTTTCTTCGGGGATCGAACTCGGGTCACCGAGAACGCCAGTCGGAGACGCTAACGACTCCGCTACCACATCCCCAAAGATGGTAGAAAATTCTGAAGATTCAAGACCGTGGGCACGATAGATGTCGTAGCGTACATATGTAGGCAACAGCCACCTTTGGATTGAAAGTGAATATAGCGACAGTTAGAGGAAACAGAAAAGGGACTGTTTCCTGTTTTTGGGGTTTCTTAACATCCCGGGATTCTGGGACAAACTAGGATATATCACGGGATCCCAGGATTTCCCGGATCAGGTAATATTTGTACTAACTAATGCTGTGCGAAGTGCGAACCCCACATATTTCATTAGTGTAGTGTCTGTATATCAATTGAAAGGCAATTGAATTGATACATTTCATGACACTGAAGCAATGTTCTCTTTATCAACTTGCATACTGGTGCAGAAACAGGTACATAATCTGACCAAATAAGCAACATTTTGATTATCTAATCTCATTCCGTTAGTCATAAAAGAATCTCAAGATATTTGGAGTTACATTCAAAGTTAGGTATTATAAAAGAAGAAGAATTCTTTAATGGCATTTGGATGCCACATTCTACTAAAACCTAAAGAAACACTTGAATGACCAGTGGAAAAAAAAAAATAATAGCATAAGATCATTTGTGCACGGTGCACACAAGACACACAGTCAAACACACATCAAAAGTTGTTCATGAAATGATTCTCCAGGAAGCAAAAGCAGTCAATCTCCTTCTGCTAGCCACAAATGTAATGCAATGATATATAGAATGACATTAATAAATAGCTATTGTAAAAAGAAAATAATTATTCTATGCCATTTTGAAGCCCTTACCCTACAAGAAAAGTGTTCTCTTTAGAACACTTTCCCTCTCTCTTTCATGCGCTTTGTATTTTACATAGTGCAAATCTGAAATACGAAACAACAATAAGAGTCCGGGGATTTGAACCAATTTCCCAGGAAAAAATACCTATTTACGCCCGGGATCCCGGAAAGGAAACCCTAGTTCACACACACACACACACACACACACACACACACACACACACACACACACACACACACACACACACACACACACACATTATAAGCAAGCGAAGCATGACCACAGCTGACGCCAATTTTATGTTGGTCAATAACTACTTGTGTAAGTGTGGTAGTTACCGTGGCAGGAGATGGTGAGGTAACGTTGCGAAGGTATGAGCGGTAGCGGAGGCAGGAACACGTGTGTGTGATTCGTCAATCATTTTCACTTGTGGTTCGTTGTGTTTGCTATTTAGCACCTTGTACGTGTTTGTGTGTGGTTCAGGTACACACAGTAAGTGTAGTAGCTTTGTATATTTACAAAAGTAGGGGATGTTTGTACAGGAACAAAGGTTGACTGGGTGCCGCCCAGAAGGTAGGAAGCGTATTCTTTGGGCGGCTACTCTGGAATAACTGGCTAACCTCAGTCTTAACCCACGCTCACCTTGCTGCAGCCGGGCACTGGTAGAGGTCGCCTCTGATGCGACCTTTGTTTGACATTCATCTTTGTCGCACATACTGTGTACCATTCACAAAATAATATGATATTTCCTGTGATGTCAAGGCGGGAAACTTGAATATACTAAAAGTTGCCCACATTACACCGGGCGCCAAGAATCACAACGCTCCCTCTCGCGTGCACTTACACCCCCTAAAGTACAGGGGGAACTAGAATGAGGAAGGAAAATAACGTCTGCCGCGGGAAGCCAACCGTAGAGTCCCAGGGCAAAAGCAAATGGGGAAAATACAGTGAACCTAACACTATCCTGCTAACACACGAGAATATAAAAATAACCACGTACTTGGCTTACCATTGAAATACGATGACTTGCGATACGTAGTGTGCAAGAAGAAGACATGTAGATCCAACGATGGGCAGCGACATAATGACGAGCTGGTAACTACAGGGTGTGGGGGGCACAGACCTGCCAGGCATACATTTTCCACCTTAGTTTGGTCCCCAAATTTTTTAGTGCAGGCCGGTTTAAATGATAACCAGATGTGGAATAAGGTTGCCGGATTACTCATGGGTTCCCCTGGGCCACGATCGATCCTCTCACGCTAGCTAGTGCCCTATCTCTGGAGGGGACCTAAAAACAGATAACGGATATCCATGATAAAGGTATTAATACATTGTAACATTAAACATTATGTATAGAGAGGGGAAAGCTATATGATAAATGTGAAATGATAACAATGATTAGTATTTGCATTGCACATGAAAACTTACCATTTCTTAAAATAAATAAAATTTACAGAACAGCTTAGTTGTGCAATGTAAACTTATTTATAATACAAATGCATTAACTTTTCTTCATTTGCAGCTTCAAGGCATAAAATGGATTAAAGCTAAATATGGAGAGCAGCTAGTTGTTGTACGGCTTGATCATAAGAAGTGCCTGGATACACTAGAGCTGGCTATTACTAGAGGCAATACTGTTCTCATTGAAAATTTGCCTGAGAACTTAGATCCAGTGCTTGATCCTTTAATCGGAAAGAACCTCATCAAGAGAGGAAGGTAAGAATAAGTTCATGTTTTACTGTATCAACATTTATAGAACACTAGCCGCAAAGCCGCCCTCCGGACGGACTTTTTGGCTAGCTCCTGCGGAGGGCTATTGGTGGGCCTTCGGCCGGCCCACCACCTGTGTTTGGTTGTCCGAAGGCCCACCAAACACAGACTCTCCAGATAGCCCCTTCTAGCTTTCCTGAAATTATGGATGTAGAAATGTATGTATTAACGCCAACCTATTCACATCACCCCCAACCCATTCACTCACCCATCACCCCCACCCATTCACTCACCCATTACCCACCACCCCCCACCCATTCACTCACCCATTATCCATCACCACACACCCATTCACTCACCCATTACCCATCACCCCCCATCTATTCCCTCACCCATCACCCATCACCCCCCACCCATTCACTCACCCATCACCCCACACCCATTACCCATCACCCCACACCCATTACCCATCACCCCACCCATTCACTCACCCATTACCCATCACCCTACATCAAGGTTTCCTCAATTCTCGCAACCCACTTTTTTTTCACAATTCTCGCTAATAGGCTGCTAAAAAAAAAAAAAAAGTGATTGGATCATCTCATAAATGGGCTTAAAACCTTCCCCTGCTCGAGCCGGTTCCAAAACTGTGCAATATGAGGGGATTCCGCCACAGGGGGCGGCACCTGGAGCGGACACACACACACACACACACACACACACACACACTTTCGCTTATATTATTATAGATAATATTGCTCTCATAACTTATTTCAACGAAGGTATGTATGCAATTGATCGAATTAATATAATTTCAGATGTTTGTATAATTATGTATGAACAGTAATGCCCCTTTCCTCTTCAATTATGGCCCTTTCAATAGTTTGACACAAAAATGTGCAAATCCTATACATATACATGACTTGTTTAATGTTGTGCCACATGTGCAGTTTGTGCACTGATATATATTTCCATTGTAAACTGGTGATAGTTTCTGATTTATATAATTATTATTTCATCTCTTGTATATATATAATCTGAAAACCGCAAGTTCTATCAAGTATTTGCGTGAGCAAACTGTTCTTGGTTCTGTAAAACCCCACACTTTTGGGGAAAGGTCTGATGTAAAAAAATATCTATCAACACCTATGATAATCCGTGATCCTTCACTTGTTTAAAGATGCGTCAACAGGTATGTATACCGGTCACATGCCAATGATTTTTGGTAACTTGTTAATAATTGACAAACAATGGCAGTTAATGGCAGTTGATGGGACTTAGATGCATAACCTCACAATTGTCATTATTAAGTTTTGACCATTCTGTCATTGCCTTCCATCCGATAATTTAACTATTGGTACTCAAACTGTCATTGCACTTTCCCAACTCTCAGTACTGAGGCAACTTTATTGCTATAATTAATGATAAATATTTGAAACTTAATAGCTTGTTTGACATTCATCTTTGTCGCACATACTGTGTACCATTCACAAAATTATATGATATTTCCTGTGATGAAGATAGAAAAGATATACTATACATTTGTGCAAACAATAATAAAGAAATTGGGAATGAGTAACAGTTAGTTGCAAAAATGGTGAGATATTCATCTAGTATTCATCTAGTTGTGATTTACATGAAAAGAGCTAAGCTCGTCTCTAAAACCTACTATTATCCAGCTTGGCTTTAAAGTCGAGAATATTCATGGCATGTACTACCTTTTTCTGTAAGTTATTCCAGAGTTAAATAAATATGTATAGGAAGCTATATATTGAAGCGAAATATATGCTGTCCTCAGCTAGGCTCCTACATCTGCTCGCGGGCTGCTCTCTTGAGAGCAGGGAAGCAGGCAGATGCTTAGACAGAGGGGCGCTTAGCAAGTTACCGGGCTCATTGCTAGGAACTGGTACCAGGCTGTCCTTTCCTATGTCTGGCTATTCACACATTCGGGGGGAAGGGCTTAGGCAAACACAAGGGGTCCTTTCACGGTGTTATATTGAAGTAACTCACAGTACATGGTTTCAAGGTCACTCACTACACAGGTACAGGCAGGGCTCGGGGGATATGTGTCACCACAGCTTACTGACTTTTCAAGGTCTCTCTCTCTCTTTACACACAGGCCACAATATCGTCACAGTCTCTTACCCGTCGCTTCTATCGAGGGGAAAGGGCCGGGGGCCTTGCAAAGGCGAGGGTAGTAACATACAAGAGAGTGGCGGGCGCGGGGTTGCTGTTCTGTCTGTTGTTGTTCTCCAGGCCTCGCTCACCCCGCTCTTTTTACTAACACCGCCAGAGGCATACCGCCTTCACTTTAATAATTATTCCCCTCACATCTTGCCCTCGTAACACTGCCTCCCCCTTTGAAAAGAGTGGAAGTCCCCGTCCGTTGCCTGGTACAAAAGTAATACAAAAATAACTCCTCCATTACATTCTACAAAATTAACTAAACATAATGTGTCCTTTTAAGACGACTGTTTCTCAGAAGACATTACATAGTCGTCAAACCTCGGAGGTTTCCTAACCCTCCTCCTGGGACGCGGCGTCCGGGCGCTGGACCTCGGAGGTTTCCTCGCGGCGTCCGGGCGCTGGACGATGGGAAGGGTTGCCCCTCTGCCCCATCCGCGTTCACCGACTGCGCCTCCTCCACCTCGGACTCGTCTTCAGTTCCAGCCGCAGCGCCCACTTCGCCTTTCTGCAGGCTCTGCGGCTCTTCGCGACCCGACTCCTCTTCATCCTTGTCATCATCCTCCGCGTCAAGATTGTCGTCGTCGCCAGGGCCCCACTTGTACTGCCCTGGGCCATAGTACCTCCACAGACGGTCGACATGGACAATCTTGGGTCGGTAGCGAGGTCCTCTGGTGATCCGGTACGTCACCTCAGAGATTGGTTCCACAACCGTGTAAGGCCCTTCTCATAGACTCTGCAGCTTCGGTGAAAGGCCTTTCCGTCACCAGAGATTGTATAGCCACACCAAATCATCCTCAACGAAACCCGTAGACTTGGTGCCTCGGTCGTATAGTCGCTTCATTGACTCTCTGGTAAACTTCAGGCAGTGCCTCACTTGGTGGTGTGCCTCTGCCAGACGCTCCTGCAGAGCCCCACAGCATAGTCTGTTCTCACCGTAGGCAGCTCCTCGTCTGGCGGGCGTTCCGTGATCAGATCTACCGGCAGGCGAATCTCCCGGCCCAACATCAGCTTGGCTGGAGTGTACTCCGTGGCTTCATGCTCAGCGGAACGGTACGCCATGAGCAACGCTGGCAGCTTCCGGTCCCATTGGGTCGGCCCTTCGCCACAGTACTTCGATAGCTCCTGTGCCAGCGACCAGTTAAACTTTTCAACCATGCCGTCTGACTGGGGCCGCAGGGGTGTCGTCCTTGTCTTCCTCAACCACAACAGTTGACAGCACTCCTGGAACACAGCTGACTCAAACTCACGGCCCTGATCGGAGTGAAGCTCACATGGCACACCAAACCGTGTGAAGAACTGCTCCACCAGTACTCCAGCAACAGTCGTGGCTTCATGGTTAGGCAGTGCATAAGCTTCAGGCCATTTCGTGAAATAGTCTATGGCCACGCAGATGTAACGGTTCCCTGAGGTAGTCAGAGGCAATGGTCCAGCAATGTCCACTGCTACACGTTCCATGGGTGCCCCCACCTGGTACAGCTGCATAGGGGCTCGTGTCTTGCGTCCAGGGCCTTTCTTGGCGCTGCAGGTTTGCCTAAGCCCTTCCCCCCGAATGTGTGAATAGCCAGACATAGGAAAGGACAGCCTGGTACCAGTTCCTAGCAATGAGCCCGGTAACTTGCTAAGCGCCCCTCTGTCTAAGCATCTGCCTGCTTCCCTGCTCTCATGAGAGCAACCCGCGAGCAGGTGTAGGAGCCTAGCTGAGAACAGCAGAGGGGGCATTCGCTTCACTGGTGTCAGTTTTGGGATATTTGCTGGAATATTGGGGTGAAAGGGAAAAAAAAAAAAAAAAAAGGCAAGTATTGTGAAATTCCTTTGTCTGGCTTCGGGAGAAGTCAAGATGGCGGGCGGGGCTGAGTCAGCGGCACAGCCGTCCTTGGCAGACCTTATGGCGTTGATGCAAGCCATGAGTGTAGAACAATAGGTGATAAGGCAGGAAATAATTGTGACACGGCAGGAAATAAAGGGAGAAATGGATGCTAAGTGCACTGAAGTGAAAATTGAAGTGCAGGAGGAAATAAACAAGTTGAAAGAGGACGTGCAGCACAGTGAAAATGTGGCACGCCAGCTGACGGGCATCGTGATGCAGCTGGGAGACAGACTGATTGCTGTGGAGGCGAGAGGCGCGCAGGGCAGTGGCGCTGGTGTGTCTGAGCTCACTGCGGCTGTGAGGATTGGAGGATAGAGTGAGCGCCGTGGAGTTAAGTGGTGTTCGCGAGCAGCAAGCTCTGAGGGGCCTGTTGAGTGTCAAGGTTGAGCCTGGAGACGGTGAAGAGGATGGAGTGAGTGAGTGGGACGGCAGGAGTGTCTCTACGTGGCTGGGAGGTGGTGCGGCGTACAAGGTGTGCAAGGTAGGTCAGCCGCACGTGAGTCAGCGAGGCGAGCAACACTGCTCCATTCCTTCACCGCTGCCGGTCCATCCTCGGTCCGCGACGCCTCCTTTTATCCCCGTGGCGTCGCCTTACACTCCTCCTGCTTCTCCTATGGGTCACGGGAGCAGGATGATACGACGTAAACCTCAGGAGTTTGACGGACGAGTGTCGCTGGAGGCTTACCTCGCCCACTTCGAGATGCTGGCCCAAGCTCAGGGATAGGACCAGCAGGAGAGGGCCGTGCAGCTGGTGTCGAGCCTAAAGGGACCAGCAATGGAGGTGTTGAGCCAGCTGACCCCAGCTCAACGCACCTACGCCAGCGTGGTGTGCGTGCTGGAGAGGCGCTACGGGCATCAACACCAAGCAGAGGTGTTCCGGGCCAGGTTCCGTGCCAGAGTTAGAGCCCGGGGAGAGACGCTGCAGCAGCTGGCCCAGGACTTAGAAGACCTAGTGCGTAAGACGTACCCAGGAGCCTCCGAGGAGCTGACAGTAGTTCTGCTGAGGGAAAAGTTCGTGGATGCACTGGAGGACGCTCAGCTAAAAATCTACGTAAAGCAGGCGCACGTGGGTGACCTGCAGGAGGCCCTGGCCCGCGCACTTGAGTTTGAGTCCTTCGTCAAGACTAGGTATGAGAGGCCCAGAGTAGACGCGGAAGGGGAGCTGTGTGTTCGGCAAGGTCAAGTTAAGGACCGGCCCAAGAGGACCGGCGCGAGGCAGTTCCTCGGGGAGTGCTGGAGGTGCCACCAACCAGGACACAAGAGGGAAGACTGCCGCGGTTCCCCAGCCTCCCCACAGTCCCGATCTGCAGAGCGAGTGGAGCAGTATGTGTACCAGCCCTGCTGCTGGGGATGTGGCGAGATGGGCCACCTCTCCCAGTCTTGTCCCGAGAAAGCGTTGGTAGGCAAGACAATGGAAGCGGGAAATGGCAGCTGGCTGGAGAAGAAAGGCCGTATCCAGCCGGTCCCATCCAGGCCTTTCTCCCGGTAAGAAGTTACCAGACAGCCGCCCACAGCGTGCAGGTGGAGGGTGCGGTCGACGGGAAGCCATGCCGGCTCACTGTGGATACAGCGTCGGAGAGGACGTTTGTGAGACCGGACGTGATGTCGACGAAGAGCCCACCTGTGGCGGCCCAACGACTGTGTGGTGTCACGGGGCACTGCACGGAGCTGCGCGGACCAGTGGTGACCTACATACGGATTGGACCCGTTGAAGAAGAGCTGCCTGTGTACGTAGCAGACATAGATGACTCATGCATGCTGGGCCTGGACTACCTCCTGCAGAGCCGCACCAGCATGGACTTCGGAGAAATGAGCATGAAGGTCCAGGGGAAAGAGGTGCCGCTGTTGGAGGCGAATGCCAGCGCCCAGGTGGTAGCTGCCCAGACTACCTGTGTTCCTCCGAGGACGGAGACATGGGTGAGTTGCAAGCTGAGTCGTAAACTTGAAGGTGAGGCCTGTCTGGTGGAGTCCTCACCTCTTTCCCAGTTGCAGAATGGATTGCTGGTAGGGATGACGTTGGTGCGACCGGATGACGAGGAAGTAGCCGTGTTGGTCGCTAATCTCGGCGATGATGAGCGGCGGATACCAGCTGGAGCTGCGGTGGGGAGCTGCTAGGCTGTGGAGCTGGCGCGTGAGGCGTCAGGCTCAGGACACGTCGAGACGGCAGCTACCCATGGCTTGACAGCACACCTGGAGGACCTATGGAACAGAAGCATGGTGTGCTTGGACATGGAGCAAGCGGTTCAGCTGGAGAAGCTGTTGCAGAAGTACGCTGATGTCTTCTCGTCAGGTGACTTGGACCTGGGGCGCACGAATCTTTTCAAGCATCGCATCGACACCGGTAATCTGGTACAGGATATGCATCGAAAACAATGTGAACTCTTAAATGAGACTTGGCAACATGATTCTTGATGAATGGATCAAACCCTGCATTTTCCATCTGGTTGCAGATTTGTAGGCTTTACATCAAATAAATGTGTAAATGAGTTAGAGGGGTCAAATTGGTGAAGTTTTCGAGGTTTTCATTAATTAATGACAATGTATATAACAAAAATGCAACAGTTACTGCCTGTACTGGTGTAACCAACCAAATTCTACATTTTGTATACAGGTTTTATTGGTACAGTATGTGTATAACTAGTATTACGGTCAGTTTGGCAGATATCAGATCTGGAATTCATTAATGCGTGACCTTTGACCTTGTCTTAAGTGACCTTTCCACCACATAATCTTGTCTTAAGTTGGTGTTTCTTAATATGTAGACCTTACTCTACATTTTCCAAGTGGTTTCCATGTTGTAGCTTCTAAGTCAAATAAAAGCTTGATTAGCACTAATTAGCGCACTAATTAGTCTTAAGTGACCTTTCCACCACAAAATTTTGTCTTAAGTTGCAGATTTAAAATAAGCATGGATTTCTCTACAAAGTTGAATTGGTATCAGCCTTGTAGGCTCCAAGTCAAATAAAGTTGACTTTTGGGGTAATTAGGAAGAGACCCCCCTACCACACCCACCACTGACTGCACTTCAGACAAAGGTTTCTGTGGTCAGGTGGGGTACCTGTAGCCCACCAAAGAATTCAACCTTTTGTAGGCCCCATGTCAATTAAATCTCAGCTAGCTCTCGGACCATATGGGAGTACTCTGTTATGAAGCGGCGAACATTATTTGGCGCGTAGTGTATATCTTCATGAAAATAAATGGAACAAAAGGTGCCATGTTATTACGGTGCATTATTGTGTGGCAACGGACAGTTGTTGTAACCTTATATGTATAAATGAACATTACAATTTAAGCTACATTATGTATTTTTCTTTAATCTTGTTATGCCTCATTCTCTTTATATGCTTAAACCACTCAACATCTAATCCACCATTTTCCTGACAAACTTTGATTCTGCACACATCACTGTTGCTAATGTTACATATTTATTGATCACATACATATGATTATTTTCTATTAATCAAAATTTGCGGTAAAATATGTGAAATAAACTTTTCTTCCACTCCAAATTGTTTTGTAGCAATTAATAACTTATATATAATGATATGCAAAATATTAACCTCCTTATTTTATTCACAGGGCCCTCAAGATTGGAGACCGTGAAATTGAGTACAATGGTTCATTTCAACTAATACTTCACACTAAACTAGCTAATCCTCACTACAAACCAGAGCTGCAGGCTCAGTGCACACTCATCAACTTTACAGTGACAAGAGATGGCCTAGAAGATCAGCTTCTTGCTGAGGTGGTGAAGGCTGAAAGACCTGACCTTGAGGAACTAAAGGTACATTTTAGACAAAATTTTAGAGCATTTAGTATAAAAAGGACTATAAAGAGTATACCTGAATCAAATTCCTCTAGTAATTTCTGGCATCTAGCTAAAAACATCTATAACAAATGGGTTTTTTTTGCCCGTTTGGCCTAGATCCTCGGAAGGCTTATGGTCCTGACGGAGTCTCTCCTATTGCTCTTACAAACTGTGCTTATGTAAATGCACCCTGCCTGCATAAGCCATTCCGTCTTTGTCTATGTACTTCCACCTTTCCTTCCTAAGAACATAAGCACATCAGAAAATAAGTAAGCTACAAGAGGCCGTGAAACCTATACGTGGTAGTTTATGTTTCTTAATACTACCTACTTCCACCTTTCATCCCCATCCATTAATTAATTTAGCCTCCTTTTATAACTCCCCATTGACTCCGCACTAACTTCTTGACGACTGAGTCCACTCCAATGAATTTACCACCCTATTTGTGAACCAGTTGCTGGAAGTTTGCTCACATTCATCCTATCCCTAAGAAAGGTGACCGTTCTTATCCTTTAAATTACCTTCCTGTAGCTTTGACTTTCAACTAAGAAAGTAGTCCTATAGCTTTGACTGTCTAGCTTCCTGCCTTTCTAAAGCTTTTGAATCTATACTTAATGAGAAGGTTCTTAAGCATCTATCTGATTTCAATCATCTCTCTGTTCGTCTGTACGGTTATTGTAAAGGGCAATCTACTGGCGATCTTCTAGCTTTCCTAACTGAATTTTGGTCATTCTTCTTTGGGGATTTTCTAAGCTATCCTCATTCGGTTTATATCCCTCTTTCTGCACCTTCATCTTAAGTTTCCTTTATAACCGTTCTACAGCAGCTACTGTAGACGGTCATTGTTCTTCTGCTAAGTCTATTAATATTGGTGCTCCTCATGGAGCACCACTCCAAGCAACAGGTCATACGTGACTCACGAAAAGATACCAAAGAGTGCCTAACCTCTAATTTTTTTTTTTTTTGATAGGGGCAAAGCAAACCTCGTTTTGTTCAATGCCTCAAAAACCCAATATTTTCACTATTCTATTCAACATAATATTCCAAACAACTATCCTCTCTTCTTCAATGACACTCAACTGTCTCCCTCTTTTACAATTAAAATGTCTTATCTATCTTTTACTAAAAATCTGACCTGGAAATCTCACTTATCATCTCTTGCTAAAACAGGTTCTAAGACTAATGTCTTAGGTGTCCTGTGGCGTCTGCGTCCATTTTTTTCTCCATCCTAGTTGCTTGCTCTGTATAGGCCTTATTCGCCCATGTATGAGGTATGTCTCACATGTTAAGATTAGATCCATTCATACAGCTCTCCTAAACACGGTAGAATCTAAAGCTTATTGTCTCATCAACTCCCCTATTCTGACTGACTGCCTTCAATCTTAAATCTCCCCCGCAATTTTGCTTCTCTTGCTATCTTCTACCTTTATTTACATACTAACTGCTGTTCTGAACACGCGAACTGCATCCCTTCTCCCCTCCCGCAGCCTCGCTGCACAATGCTTTTTACTCATTCCCAACCCTATTCTGGATGGACAGAATAGGGATGATAATGATTAGAAATGCTTGTGTAGCGAGGCCGCGGGAGGGGGGGGAAGCATGCAGTTAGCAAGTTCAGAAGAGCAGTGAGCATGACAATAACGGATGAATATAGCAAGATAAACAACATTGTGGCGGTGATTTAAAGATTGAAATAGTCAGTCAGAGGAGGGGAGTTGATGAGACGAAAAGCTTATGACTCAACCCTGTTTAGAAGGACTGTATAACGGATAAGGCCCCTGTACAGAACAAACAACTGGGAGGGAGAAAACATGGACGCAGACGCAACTTAAACTTAACTTCATAGAAGCTGTTTTAACAAGAGATGAGATGTGAAATTTCCAGTTCAGACTTTTAGTAAAGGATACTCCTAGTATGTTCATTGTAGATGAGGTTGACAGTTGAGTATCGTTGAAGAGGGGATAGTTATCAGGTTTTGGCGAGTAGATAGGTGAATAAATTGAGTTTTTGAGGCATTGAACAAAATTAGGTTTGCTTTACCCTAATCAGAAATTATAGAAAGATCAGAAGTTAGGCGCTCGGTGGCATCTGTCCGTGAATCACTTAGTTCCTGTTGAGCTGGACGTCTAATAAATGACATTGAAAAATGCAGGGTAGAATCATCAGAGTAGGAGTAGATAGGGCTTTGAGTTAGACTTAGAAAATCATTAATGAATACTAGAACGAGAGTGGGTGATAGGAAAGAACCCTGAGGAACACCACTTTTGATAGACTGAGGAGAAGAACAATGTCCGTCTACAGTAGCTGCAATATAGCGATTTGAGAGGAAACTTAACATGAAGGTATAGAGAGAAGGATAGAAACCCAATGAGGATAGTTTGGAAAATAAATATTTGTGCCAGACTCTATCAAAAGCTTTTGATATGTCAAGGGCATCAGCAAAAGTTTCATCGAAACCCCTAAAGGAGGATGACCAAGATTCAGTTAAGAAAGCTAGAAGATCGCCAGTAGATCGCCCATTACGGAAACCAAACTGACGATCATATAGAAGATTGTGAGCAGATAGATGCTTAAGAATCTTCTTATTATGTATAGATTCATAAACTTTAGAAAGGCAGGAAGTCAAAGCTGTAGGACGGTAGTTAGAAGGATTATAACGATCACCCTTCTTAGGAGTAGGTTGGATGTGAGCAAACTTCCAGCAAGAAGGAAAGGTGGAAGTAGATAGACAAATACGGAAAAGTTTGACCAAACAGGGTGCATACACAAATGCACAATTTTTGAGAGCAATAGGAGGGACTCCGTCAGCACCGTAAGCCTTCCGAGGAATTAGGCAAGAAAGGGCAAAGAAAATATCATTACGAAGGATCTTAATAACATGCATAATATTGTCAGAGGGTGGAGGAGAAGGAAGCACAAGCCCTTCATCAATCAGAGTGGAATTTTCAGCAAAGGTTTGGGCGAAGAGTACAGCTTTAGAAATAGATGAGACAGCTGTGGAGCCATCTGGGTGAAGCATAGGAGGGAATGATGAAGAAGCAAATTTGTTAGAGATGTTATCAGCTAGATGCCAGAAGTCACGAGAGCAGTTTATTTAAAAAATAGTTTGACATTTACTATGACTGAAGGAGTTTTTGGTAAGTTAAAGTAAGGATTTGGCATGATTACGGTTATAAATATAAAGGGCATGAGTTTCAGGAGTTGGATGGTTAAGGTACCGTCTGTGAGCCACCTCATGACACCATGAAAAAAAGCAGAGTTAAACCAAGATTGACAAGCTTTAGGATTAGAGAAAGTGTGTGAAATGTACGCCTCCATGACAAGTCAATAACATCAGTTATGCGCTCTGCACAAAGAGATAGGTCTCTGACATGGAAGCAATAATAATTCCATGGAAATTCAGAATAGTAATGCCTTAGTTCATCCTACTTAGCTGAGTTGAAATGCCAGAAGCACCTCCGCTTAGGTGGGTCCCGAGGCGGCAGTGGAGCGATAGGACAGGTTACATAAATAAGATGGTGATCGGAGGAACCCAACGGAAAGAATAATTTCACAGAGTAAGCAGAAGGGTTAGTAGTTAGAAAAAAGATCAAAAATTTTGGGCGTGTCTCCAAGGTGGTCAGGAATACGGGTAAGGTGCTGCACCAGCTGTTCTTGGTCTTGGAGGATAGAAAAGCTGTAAGCTTGGTCACCAGGTCGGACATTGAAAGAAGTTGAAACCCATAGCTCAGGGTTCTTCAAAGTGCGGGTCGCGACCCAATACTGGGTCGCAAGCTTTTGCTCAGTGGGTCGCCACATTGTAAACAGATAATTATATATATATAATATGTGAAATGCATTAATAAGAGAGAGAGAGAGAGAGAGAGAGAGAGAGAGAGAGAGAGAGAGAGAGAGAGAGAGAGAGAGAGAGAGAGAGAGAGAGAGAGAGAGAGAGAGAGAGAGAGAGAGAGAGAGAGATATGTAATGCCGAGGGGAGAAGGCAGGACTTGTACGCATAATCTTCACTTGCCAATCAATCAATACTATTTTTCTCTACTTACGTAGTTACAATTTACACAGTACTTCTATATATTTTTTAGATACTTTTAATAGATATAATTTACATTGCCACACTCGATCATATGCAATTATTTTAAATCCACAGATGCATGTATGTATATATGTATGCAAATTTATATGCATATGTATGTATGTATGTATGTAATTGTAAAATAAAATCACATCGAAGAGAGAAAGCAGCAATAGACGCACGGGTCTGAGTCGTGAATATAATAATGCATAAAATCAAACTGGGTGACGATGAAAAAAGTTTGAAGAACACTGCCATAGCTTGTGGTGGACTTTGAAATCCCGAAGAATGGATATTCCTGCAAAAGGAAAATGAGATGAGATGTGCTCCACTTTGTTTATTAAATAGTCGAAGAATTTTACATAGTCCGAGGAGTTAGGTGAGAGATATACAGCACAGATAAATGTAGTAAGAAAGCGACGTTGAAGTCGAAGCCAGATGGTAGAAAATTCTGAAGATTCAAGATCATGGGCACGAGAACAAGTGATGTTGTTGCGTACATATACGCAACAGCCAACTTTGGATTGAAAATTATAATAGAGACAATAAGAGGTTACAGAAAAGGAACTGCTGTCAGTGGTCACATATACCTGTATTTTTGTGAGGAAAAGAAGATAATGTTTAGAGGAGGAGAGGTGATGTTCAAGAGATTGAAAGTTAGAACTAAAACCGCTAATGTTGCAAAAATGTATATAGAGAAAGATAGAGGAAGTATCAAGACACCTGGAGTCGTCACCATGAAGATGGTCTGACCTGAGGATATTTGTGGTCCCCTCCCCAGTTAGGGTTGAAATTGGAACCTGTCCCTCATCCAACCCGGCACAGTATTGGGTGTAACCCTCCTGTCGAAGGAGATACAGTACACTAGCTGTGGCCTGGTGAGCCCTTCGAGTGCGCGTCACATGGGCGGCTTTGATGAAGGAGTCGGCTGTTCCAGGTGTAGCAACTCCTGCCTGGACCAGGGCTTCCGTCCATCCACTGCAATCAAGAAGGTCGCCCAGAGTGTTCAATGAAGCTTTTTCGATGTGGAATCCGGCAAACAGGATAATGAAGTATTCTTCTCCATGTGTTTGAGGCCAGCTCCATTGGATCTGTTTGGCCAGCGTGTACAGTGGTTGATCCGCGGTGATGACCGGGACCTGACCAGGATTCAGGATATCCACTGCCCTCTTGATGACGTCCATAGAGTGGCGAATCATGGCCACGGAGTTGGCCTGATCATAGAATAGGGACAGCAATGAGGTAATGGCCACACTGCTTGGATCCACTGGTGCAGATTGCTCGTTGGCGTGGTATGCAGCCCATGACACGGTCTCGTCTCCAGTGAGTGGTGTGTCTGCAGTCACCATCTTCCCCATCTGATCCAGCCACCTGCTGAATGAGACACATGAAACAAGACAGTAAACAAGACAGTGGTGGTCAGTTGGTGCAGACACACAGGGCTACTTTCATTGTCCGAACATCAAATACATCCAGTCCAGAATATGCAGTAATATCATTGCGTATTTACCTGTACTCAGTCTTCACTGCTTGAGGTATTAGGTTGCATTCACTTCTGTTGGGACCCGCCAACTTTGGTATAGGTGGGTCACGTTTTCTCAGGAGCAGGGGAGGCACGCTGGTGTATAATTCTGGCAGGTGGGCAACTGTTGTCGCAGTTATTGCAATGATGTCTGTGTCCACAATCCGTTGAACTCCAGGGACGTCACTATTCGGGAGTTGGAACAAAGAGATTCCTGTACCATGGAACGAGTTCTGAGCACTTGTCGAGCTGAGGTTATGGTCTATGTTATCGACTGCTCCCGTGGTGAACAAGCCACCCTTCAGTTTGGGTGGGCAAACTGCTCCCTCCAACAGGAAGTAGCGACAGATGTTGTTCCCCAACTCAGACGAAATCCTTAGCACCCTGTCGTAGGCGATGGACAGACCAAGGCGGTACAGCTCATCAACGAGGTCTCGTCTGCGTGTCTTCGTGTGGATCATCACACCCAGGTACACAGGCACAGGTGTCTCCCTGGTTTGACAGTGTTTGGTAGATTGTAAGGAACCGGTGCTCTTGCGACGGTGTGCACAGCTGTTGAACATCAGGAGCTGGGAAATTGTAAGTGTAGGAGCTGGTATAGATGAGTGGCATGACTGTTCTTGGATATTGGGGTCATTCAAGATCATTGAAACCAGTGCGATGAGTGAATTTGGCACCGAAACTTCCTGGCAGTGGGTGTCAAATGAACCACTGAAGGCAGTCGTCATCTTCAGCATGTCTCTTCGGATTATGTTGGCAGCTCTAGCCAGATGAATGCCATCACTGTCAGCATCCTGCTCACATGCCTTGCGCAGGGCTGATCCAACATCCTGGTTGAAAGCAAGTAGAATGTCTCGGCCTCGCTTGTGCTCCTCTAAGTCAGGAAAATACCTCAAAATTCGATTTTTGAGTTCGGTTGAGTGAACACGCCCAGTCAGGACTGCTCCAAGCTGCTCCAGCCTGGTGCTGTACAGGGCTGCCAGGTCTATCAGCTTGAACACTGGTGCCACAGCAGAGTCCATACGGGCTTCCTCAATGTAGGACACCAGTTCAGCAAGGGCTATGCCGTGATTTACGACGTCATTGTTCATCTCATTCATCCTCATTCATCTTCGTGCCTCTGGCTTTGTTGTACAGGGAGGCTAGACACTTCACATGTTACTTGGCCTCTTGTGCTATAAGATCTCCTCCACTTAGTTTAGCCAACAGTGGTTTGTCCTCTAGTTTCAGGGCACATTTCCTGACACGGGCATCAATATCAAAGGTGGAAGCCTCGTGCAGAGTCTCCTTATCCGCCTGTCCGTCACAAAAGAAACACTGAAGATTGTGGTTGGTCTACACTCTGACGGTGTACTTCCTTGGGACATCTGCACTGTGCTCACAGGAGGTTTTTCTTTTCTCGGCTCGAAACAGTTGGGTTTTGTTGTATTCGAGTCTACACGAAGCATGCCACCTGGCTCTGTGGTGCTCGAATGTTGCTTGAATGCCCTCACCATCATCCAGTTTGGAGAGATCTATAGTCTTTGGCAGACATCCGATCTTGCTGAAGGCGAGGAGATTGTCTGCAAGATTCTGGTACCCAGAACCACCGGTGCTACGCTTTGATTCAGCTGGACAGCATAGCTTCTCAGAGGTGTCTTTCTGACATAGCACACACTGGTCCCAATGTGTCAGACATGGAAGATGTGTACCAGATGAGCCTGGCTGTTGGGGGTCAATCAATCAATCATTGGGGGCATACGCTGGGGGGCGCGTCGCCTCGCCCACCCTACGACGCCACTCCTGGGGGTCACCACGCGCGAGTTCCCATGCAGGCTCCTTTCCCATACCAAGCAGCTCTCGACAATTTGGGGGTCCAACACCATAAAACGTTTGGCCATTGTCAGTCAGTCAGAATACATTTAGGGTACTACAACCACCAAATGCAACCACCACCGTGACCTGAAAGAAGAAATAACATAATTAAGATATGCACAATGTCTCAGCTCTAGTACATATGTAGCAAGACAGATCTGTCAAATATGATAAGCATGACAAGGAAGAAAAACGTTATTTGTGTCCCTGTTAGGTCACCATACATAATTGTGTTCAAGTCCATGTGAGGCCTATGCATAACATGTCAATAACAACTGATACATAGATCCACTAGAATGTGTTTTGCACCAACCATATTTGATATAGTTCAACTTATGGGCGAAAATAGTAAATTAATTTTGGCCGCCACTTTGTAAAATGGCCGCCAAAGCTACCATGGGACAAATATGCGATGTCCCTATATCCAAAAATATTCCTAAGGGTATGTCCAAACTGTGTGTCAAATGCCATGCTTTAATCATCAAACCCACAATTCGGTCGAAATATATCACATATCTGCTCCACTATGTAGTGGTAGCAAAAAGTGCGCGTGTTGTCACACGGCATTTCGGCTATGAGCATCTTCCTACCAGAGTAGCCAAGATCTTATTCTTCTATCTTAGCTACTCTGCTTCTACTGGCTTCTATAAAATGTCCTTCCCTCTTCACATTTCCCTTGATAACCATAAATAAACCTTACTTGAATTCCTAAATCAAGTAAAAATAACACACATATCATATTATCCCCGTTTATAACTTGATATAGTAAAAACACACTAAGCCTATTAAATATATGTTTTTATCAACATTTTTCGTCATAACTTATCATCAACAACTCAAAACTTAACTATATATATAAATCATACGTATAAAAAATCTAAATAACACGCATGTACCATATCATACACGTGTCTTGTATATATAGAGAGTAAAAACCTATTTATTTATCCAACCCTATTCTACCAAACACTTTATTGTCCTCCTCTCATCTTTATTTTTCTCCTCTCATCTACATCATATTACTATTACTATATAAAATTATACAGCTATACTCCCTATATAGCTACAGCACTTATTTTCCCTAAAAATATCACATAGAGATGCTACAGCATCTCTTGACCACTTGAGATTGGTCATTTCTTTATATTTCACTGAAATGTGTAGTTCGTACAAGTCTTGCGTGGCGTCAGCTGCTCCGAGATGTAAACAAATATGCCAGTACTGGTGGCAATGAAACGATCATGCGCGACTCCGCGTTTGCTACCAAAAGATGCCAGTTTCAGACATCAAATGGTAGCAAAATACCAAAAGATGCCGGAAAAAGTGTCCGTGTGACATGGCCTTTAGGTACATGAAACACGATACATACACCCTACGTACTTTCCCACATTTCCCCCAAAATATATCCTGCATCACATATGTACACTGATATCTTTATAATCACAACGCCTACCACAACCAGATGGATTTATCTGTTCCGAGAAATGGTAAGTAGCATAATGAACGGTACAATCAAGGTGAAATTCCATGTCACGTCTGACTTTCTCAATCTAAACGTACGCTTTCTCCTTGTAAGGAACAACACACGCTGTTTAAAAGACCCTCAATCTCACGAGAGTATAATGCTTGTGTGTTTTGACCTAAATTATGATCGCTACATTTCACCTTTTAGAGTTTTATCCTCTTTACACTTTTTCTCTCTATCCTCCTCATCTTTTTGATTTCGAAGTCTACCCATACTAGTCCAGTGGATATGAGGGGAAGCGTGTTTTGTGGTATGTATGAACTTTTATGGTTGATTGTGGTAGTCTGGCATGTCCTGAGCCAGAATCAGCCGGGTGCCACTCTGGCACCCTTGAGGAATTTTTTTATGGGCCAAAAACAAAATGGCCGCCAATCGCACAAATCGCATATACAAAATATTGCTTAACTTCTATATTATTGGTGCTAGAGATACAATCTTGGTGTCTATTCCCATGTTTTCAGGGTCAAGGAAGTCATTTATGCATCTTATATCATCACATTACTGCTTATGACAATTTTGCACGATCGAAAAACACCAGCACAATAGAGCAATAACAGCACTTAAAACAGATAACACAATAGTTTCGAATTTCGTTACAAACTGCTTACACTCCATTAAGAAAACCCTCGGCTGATTAAACATTCACATTCACACAATGAACACCATCATCAAATTGTCAAAGAAACACCAAACACTCATAGGATGCTGATAATTCCTGAGAAATACTTCAGTTTTCTTCATTGTCAACCTGTGATGAGCCTACTCTGGTATTTTACATTGTTACAATCTGGCCCCGCGTGACAGTTGCAGAACATCGATCACGACATTTGAGCAACCACACAACTACATCTGCCACTGGAACACGGGGTACTGGATGCACATCCACACTTGATCATCTGTAACACTTCAATGGGTACTAGATGCACATCCTCAGGTAGCATTCTGGGGAGCAGATAACCATCTGTGTTCGTCCAGCCTAACTGTACAGGATCTGCGGAGGGAGGAGGTTGATCTGACAGAGACGACTTCCAAACGAGTGTTTGGTAATGGGCACGGTAGCCGTGCTCCACGAATGCATCCGAAGTGGGTGGGAGTGATTTGAGTTGTGGAGCACTAGAGATCTTCGGGTTTGCCATTTTCGTTGACCAGATCATGTACCGTACATCAGACATGTTACCCATATTATGTTTTCATCATATGAGCTGGTTATGCCATATTCGGAACAAAGTTCTATAAGACTCTTATCCCTGAGAACCGTTCCAAGGGTGATCTGTAATGCTGTCGGTTTGTTGGTCAGAACGCTAGTTACAATGTTGCCTATCAATAGTGCTGGGTTCGTATGATCCAATTTTGGTGACAGTTCTGCAAGTAATGTCAGAAGTAAATCGCTACATGCTTCACTGGCATCTTCCAAGGACAGTCTAATCTTGTACCGATCTCTATCAATGGGGACTGTTGAGCACTCCTTTTTGATCACCTTAGCAATGGTAGTCACATCAGTATCATCTTTGTCATCAACAAGCTTGAGGAGGTGCGGTGCTTTACTCCGGAAGACAAGTATGCTAGCAACTCCATTTCCTGAGAGTTCAAGGAGATCACCACCGAAATAGTTCACCAGTCGTTTAATGAGTTTACGTCGCGATAGTGCAGCGCCTCCATGACTGATATATGCATCATGAATTTCAAGAGTATTCCACACATGGGATTTGTCTGCTGATATGTCACGGATTAGATCATTAGATCATTGAGAGAAGTGTCCTCTGGTGTTTGTGTTGCCTCATGTCCTGCAGCAGCTCTCACATTCCTGTGGTTAGTGAACGTCTTGTAACAATCCTCGTGGTACTGGGCATCAGCAGCATGCAGATCTGATAGGGCACCATTGACTCTTACCCTGACGTTATCAGCAAGTTGATCATTGCCCAAGTTACATTTATGCAATATGTTCTGTTTGAAAGAATCCACAGTTCGACACTGGATTACAGTTCTCCATCTACTGTGGTTACGAGGGTCAGCTGGTAAACATCTCTCGCCACAGAACAAACAATGTTCCCTGAAAATGAAAGTGTCGCCAGATCGCCGAGACTTCTTGAGTGGTACTTCTTCTGTTGATGTGGCTTGCTGTCTGAATAGGTATCTCTGAATATGATGTTCGGGAGTATATGTGGAGACACAATTCTTGTGACATCTGATTGTTTCAACTCCGGGTTCAAGTTTGTTAGCTAGCCCATCCCCAAGTCTAACAGTACATTTTCTCACCGTTTCTATTCTTACTGAGCCACAGTTAATAAGACGAGAAGAATTATTTCCACAGTCAAAGAAGCACTGGTCATCCATAATGGCTCATGATGTTATGTACCTGTAGGAGGCAAAAAAACATGCATATAAGCGAACCATCACCATAATACATTCAATGTATACAAAAAGCTATATAATATCTGGTCATGCTGGCAATATCATACTGTGGAGAAAAATACTGATGATTGGGTGTCATCAATGGCTTCCTTGACCCGGAAAACATGGGAATAGGCACGAAGATTGTGTCTATAGCACCAATATCAAAGAAGTTATGCCATATTCTGTATATGCGATTTATGCGATTGGCGGCCATTTTGTTTTTGGCCCATAAAAAAATTCCTCAAGGGTGCCAAAGTGTCACCCGGCTGATTCTGGCTCAGGACATGCCAGACTACCACAATCAACCATAAAAGTTCATACATACCACAAAACACGCTTAGGTGTAAAACACCTGTTTGACATCTGGACTATACCATCCTGTGCTGCATCAAACAAGCCTCTCCAAGTGTTGTCTTTCAGTTTGTGACTCGCACATCTCGTATTTTCTTCATCAGCAACAAGCCCAACTGTTTCTCTGCTCCAACATTTGTGTATTTTCCTCCAGCTCCGCCATTGCTTCACCAATGTCCACCACTGCATTCTTCTTTACAAGCAGCATCACACCTCTTTCTTTCTTTACACTTCTGATAGTTACAAAAACTTTACTAATTACTTAGCTTTTTTTGTTCCGAGATTTTTGTTCCATACATTATAATGGCCTTCACTCAGTCCTATAATTTCTCATGAATCTCTTAGTTTAGTCTCAACCAAACCCATGATATATGGCTCCTTAAATAGTCATTTATCGCTAACAATGTTGATGTTAAGCCATTAATAATGACACCTTCCATATTATTCTTACTTCCTTTCAAATTTTAGTTTCTCCTCGGCAACATGCCTGTCTACCATTCTACCAAATCTACCATTTCCTCACACTTTGATCTATGACTCTTCAATAAAATTGTTTCTCCTCTTCCGTTCTTACCGCGTTTTTTTCCTTTGTTTCCAAGCTCAACACACAATTTCTTGCTTTCCTCTTCATTAAATTGTTCTTATTCCATATATTCTGGAAACGTTCTTCCTTCACAAATTTCCAAGACCTTGATAATATATCTTCAGCAGCTAATTGTGACTGAAATTTTACTTTCATTGGCCTCACTTCCCCTCCTCTAAATTTACTTAATATATACACTTCTTCCAATTCCTTCTCTAGTGTTGCATTATTTTCTTGGACTGACTCAATTATTTCTTGTGTCATCCTTTTAGTCCGGGACCTGTAATAGAGACCCGTTTGCAACTCAATGTACAGAGTTTTTCTCACTTAGAATGACCTAATGGGACCCTAGTCTTGCAGAATCACAGAGGTGTTCGTGCGTTAGGTGGTAGGTTACCGGGCTATGGCGGCCATCTTGGATTTCATCCCTCGGCCATAGGGTGAACCAAAACGTTCTTACTAGTTGGGCTAAAATCACGTGTAATGCCAATTTTCTTAGGTTTTCAAGCACAAGGAATTCATTCCTGTACTATTTTTTTTACATCTGACATAATTTTGATCCATAAATCTCGGATGGCTTTCCCATACAAGGAGCAAATGCCGACTAGTATTTGCTTTCAAAATTTCCGATACAACTTTTGAAAGGTTTTGCTGAATGTCAATTATTTTTATAGATATTTTATTTATTTCAATGCAGGTTCACAGCAATATCAAGGTCAACTATTGAGAAAATACAAAAATGAATGTCAGAACAAGTGTAAACAAAATGTCTGAAAATATAAATAATTTGAAAGAACACACATGATACATTATCAGGTACAAGGAATGTAGGATAATTGGTTAGGAAATAATCAGTAAAAATATAAACAGTATTGACAGAGTTTCAGTTTTTACAAATGCTGTTGCCATTTTTCCCATGACAAAATAACACACATGTCACTTTTACGGCATGACATCTGCATCGAAGAGTGTCACACTTGCCCAGACAATTACAAATGCAGGTAATAGAGTGTGGTAAGGAATTCAGGCCCTTGGATGGCAATAGGATTCCAGATTTGTCCTCCCATCCATGAGCCAGTGCTTCCAGTGGTCTCTGCGGTTTAAGAGCTTTTGCAAGAAGATGACATTTTTGGTTGATAAGATACCCAGCTCTGGTGATGTGGTTTCTGATAACTGTGCTTGTAGGTGGGAGCTGTTCAATAGGACATGCGGACGTGGTGTATGCTTCCAGTTTCAGCTGATCAAAGGTGGTGGCTGTTGTTGTAGACCGGACACCGGCCCAAGCGGCCCATGCACGAACCAGGAAATTTTCAGCATGAGTAACATCTTCCTCAAATAAGACATCTGTTTCACCAAAGCTGGTCAGGTACTGAACTGGATCACAGACTAATGCTGCATGCTTGGTGCCAACTTTGCTCATGCAGTCATTACCTGTTAGGATGTGAGCTTTGATCTCCACCTTGGCAAGTGGCACACCCAGTTTGGAAACTGCTTGATGTAGGGGCAACATGCGACGTTTCTCACCAATTCCAAACTGTTGCCAGATTTCCTTCAAACCCAGAGTTTGGAAATATGGTGTGTAGTGGAGAAGGAGGGTAAATGTGTCAGTGTCATTTGACACCATCACAATTCGTTTACATTTCTTAACACGAACAGCCCAGTCGATATGACCACAATTCTGACATATGCCTCCTCTATCCAGCTCAGTAATTATGGGATTTTGCCAGTGGCTGTGATGGCTGGAAGCACTTCGCTATCACTCACCAAAGCACTTGCAATAGTAGTAGGCTGACCTTTAGTCACATTCTTGCATACTAACTCTCGGGCCAGCAGCTGGAGATTATGCTTGTTCTCTTAAGAGGCCCAGTACTTGTCAATTTGCCGAGGAGTGGGAGTGCTGCTGTTCATGCCAATGATGTCAATGCTTGAAGTATACTTACAGCGTCGCAAGCGACTCCTTCCTTTAGTGACATTTCAATATAACTATCAAAAATATGATGGATGAATTCTGCCTTGTGACATATTCGTGTTACTGATTTTATTAAGGCACTGACTACCTCACCGAAAGTTCCCAAGCCTGTTAATGGCATTGCCCGTATCTTTGACATGAAATCAACGATGACATGAGTAGAACATTTTTTGTGTGGGCTACACTGAGTCAAATCAAGCTCGGACTCAATCTCATGTACTAGCTTAGACTTGTCCACGTGCATTGGAAGGTCCCCATCAAACAACGGAGATGACATGAGCATGTCATGAGAAAGAATCTTGGTAAGTGAAATTCCTTGTTCTTTTGCAATTTCCATGTTCCTCTGACCTGCAGCAATTTCTTTAGCAGACACCGTATGCACCACTGTAATCTCCTCTGCCTTGTTTATAATCTGAGAGTGATCATAGAAGCTTGGCAGTCTTTGTTTTGATATTTTAGCACTGATATATTTTACTTTGTCTACAAGCCTTTCTTTTCTGTAGGCTTTGTATAATGTATCGCCATTTTCTATGCAGTTGAGCAGACGCTTGGAGATGAGGTGGTTGACCGCTTGCTTGGTAAGAATGTTGTGTAGTGGCACATGAATTGTTACATTGATGTCATATGGATTTTGCCGGCCTTGAACGTAATCAAAAAGTTTTGCCACATTTTCATTATATGTAATACGCCGAGACTTACTAAGGGAGTGCTCAAGGTGGCATTCCTTGTGATGCATGCTTGTGTTGGATGTGAGGATATTGAAAAGATTTGCAATGAGACCAATTTAATGGATGAGGAGTTCAAACTCTGCCACTGCAGCAACATTTCGTGTAACACCCACCACATAGTGACCACCAGGACCCTTCGAGATACATTGAACAGTTTGTTCCACTTTCATGTCAACGTCAACACCACAAAAGTAACCTGGGCGATCTTGCACAACCCACTGCCCCTTGGCAAATCGGTGATATAGCTCAGGGTGGGTGAGCTCCAGTGTCTTGATCTGTTCAAGATACAAAGACCCATAGCGTAAGTAATTTATACAGTCAAATTCTGCAAAAATTGGCATAGAATCTTCAACAGTGGTTGCATGTAGATTCCAATTCCCTTCCCTGTCATAAACTATTGCATTCTTGACAACAACAACCATCCTCAACCAGACTCCAAGAAACTGGCATACTTCAGACTTTTCCTCACATTATTTTTCATATTCAAGAAAATAATTATGTAGAGTGTCTACCTGCTCAGTCAAGGAGATTAACTGTTCTGGACACCGTTTGTTGGTAGCCAGAGTCTTTGCCATATTATTCACTTGTTCCAGCACTGGGTAAACAGTTTGTTCCTTGTGTTGCCAGAAGCTTCGCCATTGCAATGACCTGATCAGATCCTCTACAATTAACATACCAGTGATAGTTCTGACATAATGCACTCCATTTAGTGTTGATTCCAGCACTCCTGGTCCGAACACCTCCTGCATTCCTTGCAACTGAAAATGTACGTATATGTGTGTTCCTTCAAATTACATATATATATATATATATATATATTATATATATATATATATATATATATATATATATATATATATATATATATATATATATATATATATATATATATATATATTATATATATATATATATATATATATATTATTATTATTTTTTCAGACATTTTGTTTACACTTGTTCTGACATTCATTTTTGTATTTTCTCAATAGTTGACCTTGATATTGCTGTGAACCTGCATTGAAATAAATAAAATATCTAAAAAAAAAAATTGACATTCAGCAAAACCTTTCAAAAGTTGTATCGGAAGTTTTTAAAGCAAATACTAATCGGCATTTGCTCCTTGTATGAGAAAGCCATCCGAGATTTGAGGATCAAAATTATGTCAGATGTAAAAAATATGTACAGGAATAAATTCCTTGTGCTTGAAAACCTAAGAAAATTGGCATTATACATGATTTTAGTCCAACTAGTAAGAAAGTTTTGGTTCACCCTATGGCCGAGGGATTAAATCCAAGATGGACGCCATAGCCCGGTAACCTACCACCTAGCGCACGAACACCTCTGTGATTTTGCAAGACTAGGGTCTCATTAGGTCATTATAAGTGAGAAAAACTCTGTACACTGAGTTGCAAACGGGTCTCTATTACAGGTCCTCAGAGCTGGGATTCGGTAGATTTTTTCTACCGGCGGTATCGGTATTCGGTAGATGAAAACGGGCCATTCGGTTCGGTATTGCGGTAGATTTCCAAAAAATATACCGACTGCTTCGGTATTTCGGTATTTCGGTTCGGTAGATTTAAAAAAAACCGTTATATATAAAAAAAAAAAACTTAAAAAGCCTTTTAATACATTCTAGAGCCCATAAAACACCTATTTTAAGCCTTTAACTACATTCTAGAGCCTTTAAAGCATTTATTTTAGTATTTCTGAGCCTTTCGCAACCATTTTTTTAATGTTTTAAAGCTTATAAAGACCTTTTAAGCGTAAAAAAACTAATAAACTATCTTCGGCAACACTTTTATATAACTATGCAGCTGGAAAAAAAGGTTAGCAGTAAAACTTTGTTAATTAAATTATTACAGCACGTTTTTATTACAATTAAACATTTAAAAAAGCAACTAAAAAATGTTCAACACAAATAAAGCTGTCTTGGTCTTGCTGTCTTCTTCTTCTTACTCCTGGTCCTGGTGGGTGTCGGGGCCCTTCTTGAGGTCCTCCTTCAGGGCGGCCTTGAACATCCTGCTGTTCCCCTTGAGCAGCACCAGCTGTTCGAAGTTGCTGGCTGTCAAGGAGGACCTCTTGGGGCGGAGGATGTTGCCCGCTGTGCTGAACAACCTCTCTGCTGCCGCGGAGCTGGGGAGGGCGGTGTTGAATTTTTTTTAGCCACACTCCAGTGACACTCGTGTTGTGCCATATATTGCACAGGCAAACTATATCTATTATTTTCTTACAAAACTGCCATAGACATTCAAAGAAGTTATATAACAATAGACTAATGTTAGTTGTACACTGTATAATTTTTACTCACCTCAAAGTATGATAGTAATTCGGTAGTAGCGTTCTAAATGTGGAGCTCCGCAACAGAACCAACCGGTCCCGAATCCATCAGCTGACTGACTAAGTAAACAAATTGTGGTGCCATCTATTGGCGTATTTTTCCAACTTCAATTCAATTCTACCGAAGAAATTCGTTCGGTAGATCCATTCGGTATCGGTATCGGTATCGGTAGAGGTTTGGTACCGAAGATTCGGTAGCGGTAGATAAATCTACCGCCGGTAGTACCGATATACCGAAATACCGAATTTCATTCGGTAGTCCCAGCTCTGCAGGTCCTGGACTATTTTTTCTTCTGTTACTCTAATGTGACGGATGGGCATCACCTCTTCAATCATCCCATAAAGCATAATAATTTTTTTTTTTGTCAACTGGATTTCTTATCTAATTTTCCTTTTTTTTGCCAACATTCACCACTTTCACGTTTACCTGATTTTCTAAAATGCTCCTGAAATTTACCATTTCTTCGTCTTTTTCCACTCTCGATATAACCCTTTCATGCTTTACAAATCTTCCGCGCTTACCCTCACTATATTTTTAGTCTATATACCTATTCTTCCGCATTTCCTTTGTTAAGGTTCCCCAGCTTTCCTTCAAACTCATATATTTTCAACACTCAACTCGTTCATAACCTCATTAGCTTTCTTTTCACTTTCTACTTGCTGCCTCTTCAGTTTATGATTCTCAGTTCTTAGCTCACTGGCTTCCATCTCAGCTTCTTAGCTCACTTCTTCCATCTTCTTTATTTTATCCAGAAGTGTTTTCACTACTTTTTCTCGTGGCACTTGTAGCCTACTTTGGAAACGGTAGAAAAGTGGAGCTCTCTTCAGTCCGCCAGTGTTTACAACAGGGAGTATGTGTGTGTGTTTGTTTTGTGAGCCATGCATTTACTCAGCCCACTAATTTATAATTGTTTTTTTTTACCAACAGTATAATTTAACAAAGCAGCAGAATGATTTCAAAATACAATTAAAGCATCTGGAAGATGACCTCCTAAGCCGTTTGTCTTCTGCTGGAGGTAATTTCTTGGGAGACACAGCACTAGTGGAAAATCTTGAGCATACAAAGGCTACAGCACAGGAAATTCAAGAAAAGGTTAGTTATTTTGTTTAATAAAGCAGTTTTATCTATAGCATTATATGGTGATTATCATAAATAGTTTTATTTCAATTATGAATAACATGTTTTTGTATGTGATAATGCAGGTAGCTGAGGCTAAGGTGACAAGTCAACAAATTGATGAAGCCAGAGAGCTGTACAGACCTGCAGCAACTAGGGCCTCTCTTTTGTATTTCATCCTCAATGACCTCCACAAGATTAACCCTATATATCAGTTTTCACTAAAAGTAAGTGTCACTTTTTCATTTACTGTTTGAATTCTGAAGATACTGTGAACACAATTCCACCAAATATTATTTATATTTTTTTACCAGTCGTATATGTATTTGCAGGCTTTCAGAGTTGTGTTCCAAAAGGCCATAGAACGTTCAGAAGCTAATGAAGATGTCAAACTCAGAGTGTCATCACTTATTGACGCAATTACTCACAGTGTCTTTCTTTATACTACTAGAGGACTCTTTGAAAAAGACAAGCTAATTTTTGCTGCTCAGATGACTTTCCAGGTTAGTAATAATACTGTCTATATAAAGCTCTGATATAATGTTGTGTAATGTTCTGTGACACCAGTTACTAGGATCTCTCGGGTAGCAGAAGTTAAAGCTATAGGACGGTAGTTTGAAGGATTAGAACGGTCAGCCTACTTAGGAACAGGTTGAATGTGAGCAAACTTCCAGCAAGAAGGAAAGGTGGAAGTAGATAGACAAAGACGGAAAAGTTTGACCAGGCAGGGGGCAAGCACAAAAACACAGTTTTTGAGAACAATAGGAGGGACTCCATCAGGAGGATAAATAAATATTACAAATCTTGTAATCCAAGCTCCGTACTATACTACTTCACTAACAACTACACTGTGCAATAGTATTGTTATATTGTCTGCATCGTATTTTCGCCATGGTTTAGTGATTAACTACCAGATCGAAGTGAGACAAACCTGCTAGGAATATCCAGCACTTCTGACATGCCCATACGCAAGCAGCCAGCTCCAGCTGTCTTACATCAGCTTAGTTTCAGCTTACAGCAGCTTAGCAGCTTAAGCTTCAGCTTACAGCATATCCACTCTCTGTATCAGTGACGAAACGTGAACGACACTGAACCGTACGCCAGAAGTATCCGTGTCGCCCCCTGGTGTTCCCTCCGTCGCAGTCGAAAGTACAGGTATGCAGTATGCGGGTTTCTTCGGCCACTCGACAATGGATTTTACAGCTGCTCCTTGATGGGACTTGAACTCGAAACCTTGTGCTCACCTACCAGGCTCTTGTCGACCGCATTAAAGATGGCTGAAAGAGTTGCCCGCGGCAGGATTCGAACTCGGGACATCGAGCTTACCACTCCAAGACGCTAACCACTCGGCCACCGCCTCCACAATGGGACTGCGCCACCACGGGCGAGGACGAACCATCAGAACCCTCAGATGAATAGCTATGACCTACCATCTGAGCCCTAGAGGTCACTGCCTACAGGCACTATAGGCCGAAATGTAAAAAAATACAATAATAATAAAAAATAAATAATTATGATTATTTTGCAACGGAGTTTTTTAGTGGTTTTGTGCGCATATCCGGTAGCAGGTGGAGTACGTTACATACGAAGTCTGTTAAATCGATTTCCGTTAAATCGAGGGTCGAGTGTATCATCCCCTTCATGCTACAAGGACCAGATGTATTCTACAGTAATTGTCACCTTTTAATTCTAAGTACTCGTTGTTTTCCCATATTCTTGTCTTTGGTAGCATAATACTATTGCTACTATGATTTCTCCTTCTTGTACTATAACATCCACTGCTACAGTATTTATTGAACTTTATCTAAATATTTATTTATTAAATATTTGTTATTATGTTTTCTTGACTTTTAGGTCTTTCTTTGTCAATATTATAACACCTCCATATTTGGTCAATTTATGTTTACTCCAGATGTTATATTCACATAAATAAAGTTTAGCACTAGACCCCCTCCCCACCCCCACAAACTGAACATTCTTGGATCCACCCTTCACATACACCGATAGAGGGTAGTTTGGAAATTAAAGATTTGTACCAGACTATATCAAATGATTTTGATATGTCAAAGGCAACAGCAAAAGTTTCATTGGAACTCCTAAAAGAGGATGACCAAGATTCAGTTAGAAAATTTTAAAGATCGCCAATGGATCACCCTTAACGGATACCAAACTGGCAATCAGATAGAAGATTCTGAACTAATATATGATTAAGAATTTTCCTATTGAGTATAGATTCAAAAGCTTTAGAAAGGCAAGAAGTCAAAGCTTTAGGATGGTAGTTTGAAGAATAAGAACGGTCACCATTCTTAGGAACAGGTTGAATGTGACAAAATTTCCAACAAGAAGGAAAGGTGAAAGAAGATGGACAAAGACACATAAGTTTGACCAGGCAGGATGCAAGCACAGAAGAACAGATTTTATGAGAGCAACAGGAGGGATTCTGTCAGGACCGCAAGCCTTCTGAGGATCACGTCTGGAAAGGGCATAGAAAACATCATTATGAAGAATCTTAATAACAGGCATAATAAGTCATAGGGTGGAGGGGAAGGAGGAATATGTTCTTCATCATCCAGAGTGGAATATTGTGCAAAGGTTTGAGCAAAGAGGTCATCCTTAGAGATATATGAGACACCTGTGGAGCCATCTTGATGAATCATAGGAGGAAAAGATAAAGAAAATATATCGATAGAGATAGTTTTGGCTACGTATCAAAAGTCACGAGAAGAGAATTTGACATGTTCTATTGATGAAGGAGTTTTTAGTAGTTTGAATAATAATTTGGCTTGATTAGGGGCAGAAATGTAAAGGATATGAGTTTCAAGAGATGGATGGCAATGGTACCGTCTGTGAGCCTTCTTTTTATATTTTACAGCACGGGAACAAGCTGAGTTTAACCAAAGATTACAGGCTTTTCGTTTAGAATGATTGTGTGGAATGTATGCTTCCATGCCAGAAATAATGTCCTCAGTTAAGCGCTGAGCACAAAGAAATACATATTTAACACGGAAGCAATAATCACTCCATGGATAATTAAAGTACTAACGCCTCAGGTGCTCGTACTTAGCTGAGTTGAAATGTCAGAAGCGTCCCGGCTTAGGTGGGTTCCGAGGCGGCACAGGAGGAATAGGACAAGTTACATAAATAATATTGTGATCAGTGGAGCCCAACGAAGAGAATAGTTAAATAGAGTAAGCAGAAGGCTGGAGGTTAGGAAAAGGTCAATAATGTTGGACGTTTCTTAAAAGCGGTCAGGAATACGGGTAGGGTGCTGCACCAGCTGCTCTAGGACATTAAGGATAGCACATTTTTTGGCTTGTTCATCAGGCTGGTCAGTGAAAGAGGATGATAGCAAAGGCTGACTGTGAACATTGAAGTCCCCAAAGGTGGAGTTTTTAGCAAAAAAAAAAAAATCAGATTTGCTCCACTTTGGAAGCACAGCACATAGCATGACAACACTATGTACATAAAATGAGACATGTGTTACTATTCTAGTGACGAGACATGCATATAAGGAATATACTCAGTTAGTGTATAGACGATGGGAGTTTGAAATGAAGACTAGATAAATTTATTATATGGATAGGGATGAAAGGTGGATTTCATTATTGTATGTGTATAACTACCATATGTAAGTCTACCGACCTCTTGAATCTTCCTTATATGTATGTTCTAATACACGTAGACTCCGTTCAAAGTGGGCTTGTTCTTCTAAAATTCAGAGATATATTTTTGCCAAAATTTCCACTAAAAACACACACATTTGTTTAAAAAATTCAATAAATCAATGGGAAAACCAACGGGATTAGGATTAACGATATAACGGTAATTAACCAACATAGGATTAACGTTTTATTTGCTTAAAGCAAAATTTTCGAGGAAAGTAACATTTAATATCAGTCTACGTGTAAGGCATTTCAAAGCATATATTGAAAGAAAATACTTGATACAATGTTTTGAAGTTCACATCAGCTCGATTTAACTGGAAAATATGCATGCATGTATCACTATACTCATTAAACTAAAATCACTTACACAACGAATTAGGTGTAAATTCACAAAACTCGTATTGTCGAATTCTCGTAGCCTTCCGATTTACGTCCAAATCAAGTTACGAAAGTCGGTCAGAACCTAACCCAGTCATAAGTCAGCAACTGGGTGTATACACGTAGGCCTTGTTTAAAGAAGGCTCGCTTTACCAAAAATATATGTTACAATATTTGTTCTACCAAATTTCGTTTATCACAAAAAAGAATTGGTTACTCGCAAAACTGATCAAAAAATTTCTTAAATCAATGGAAAAATCAACTGCAACATATGATTAATTTAGCGCATTATTGGCTTAATGCATAATTTTCCATGAACGTAACTAATGCGTTAAATGTGGTCTACGTGTAGATTAAAAGTTTATCCTTATAATAAGGCAGTTACGGTGTCAGCTAGTTTTCAATCTGAATGTATCAGATAAGTAAGATCAGTGACCTCTATTGCCAGTTTTCCTTTCTTCCTGCCATGATATGTCAGCATCCTCCTAAGTAACAATTACACTGAGTCCGCGACTCACAGACATTTAAGTTACGACTTTTAAAGATGCAAAAACTGTTTACTGGAAGCACATTATGCTTTATTTTCAAGGTAAAATGATAGATTTTATTGTTATTATAAACTTTACTTCAATTATTTCATGTACTTCAATTGTTTCATGTACATGTGTTCATGTGCATGTACACACTATAAACCTAGCATATCCGTGGTATAGTGGCTAACACGCCTAGCTACGAATCTTGGGGCCCTTGTTTTAATCCCGACTAGGTCAGTCGGTTTGCAGCCAAATCAGCTGTTCATCCTTCCATTCGGGGTTGGTCGGTAAATGAGAACCTGGGGAACCTGGGGAAGGTAATTGTGGTAACCCGGATGTCACACTAGCCCAGTGTTCCGGGTTAGCGGGTTGTCAAACACCACAGGCTCAAGGGCTAATGCAACGGAGATGAGCACCGAGGCCACGCACAGCTTAGCTTATGTTACCCTTTACAGTATACACCTATAACTAGTTTAGCGCAGCCTCGCTATGCGAACATTCAGTTACGTTAAATAAATTTGTACCAAAGTTCGTTTGGCGCACAAAAAAGTAACACATATAATTGTTCTTATTTTTTTAAGAAATCAATGGGAACATAGGATTAATTTAACACATTTTTCGCGTACGCATGATTTTCCAGTAATGTAGCTCTTTCATTTAATGTGGTATAGCTGTATTGATAGAGCAGAAGATATAAAAACCCATACACACTGTTGTACATGCTGTATGCCGAATGTGAGTTGAACTTAAAAACAAATAGACTCACAAACAACTATTCGGAACCTTAATCATTCGTAATTTGGGTATCGATTGTGTTGGTATTTTTTAGGTCTATGCAAAGAATTAGAAACATGCTTTGATCTGGGAGAAAGTTGACAGACATCATCTGATGCCGCTCAGGAGAAAATGTGAAACGATCATTTAAATACTATAGTGGGAAATGGAACATTTCATTGAATATCATATGTACCATGTGAACTGTAAGTCAGTACCTCCATGGATAATATCCAATGTCAAAATTTTGATAATCATTATTACTTTTCACAGTGCCTGCTCTAAAATGTATAAGATTATATTTTCATTATAATGTTTATTTTACAAGGAACATGCAGTCTTAAGCTTGTGCTTGATATTTTTTTCCTTTTTTATTGTATGGTTGTACGCATTTATAGAAGTTGACCTTAACATAAACCATTATTGTAAATTGAAATATTTATATAATGCAAACAATACATTAGGTGATCTAACCTTGCAAAGAAAAGAACAGACTGTGCATATTTTGTATTCCTTTGCCTTATAATTTTTTCAGAATTTTGGGATTTATGAAAACTTAGTGATGACCGTTTTCTGTAATTGTTAGTTTTTTTCTGTATTCATTATAGATTTTCAATCTTAATTAATGGACATAGATTGAAGAACATTGTATAAAGATGGTTTGTTAAAACGGGTCATCACTGTTTATTGCTCTACTTCTTTTATGTGTTTAATTTGAAAATTTGAAATTCTTTAAAATGTCATATGTCGTCACATTTTTTTTTTCCTCTCAATGGTACAAAGATGTGGCTATAAGTATTTTTATTTCCTCATATCTCCGATTCTCCTAACCCTGAATTATCTCTGGGTGAATCCAAACACCAATGTAGTAAACCATTTACATGCACACCATCACACCATGTGGCAACGACTAAAAATGCTTTCCAATACAGGAATTTTGTTTATAGTAAACAAATATATTTATCATCAGGTTCTTGCATCACAAGGACAGGTTGGGGTAGCTGAGTTGGATCTCTTGTTACGGTTTCCCATCCAGCCAAATGTGGTTTCGCCGATTGACTTCCTTACTAACAACAGCTGGGGTGCCATTCGTTCTCTGTCACAAGTTGATGAATTCAGGTATAGTAGAATTTGGTATTCTCCTAACCCACTCATTAATCCGTTGATAGGGTGAATATGTAATTATTTCAAATACATTTGTGCAGTACAACATACTGAATAAGAGAGAAGTAAAACTAGAAATGGAACTTAAGGGTTTATTCTCTAAAACTACATTTGTTAAGTTCTCTTCATGACTTTAATATCAAGATTTATATGAATCCATTAAATGTATATGATTTATATTAACTATTAAAAACATGTATGTACATAAATGTACTACATATGATTTATGCTAAGCTCATCCTGTCTTAATACTTACATTGCAATGTAATCTTTGATTCTTAAATATATCAATATTGTTTACATATCAAATTTTTTATACATGCATTGTTTTTATTATTAATAACATCTTCAGCTCATAAAACCTCACTTCATGTGACATGTGCCATAGATGTAGCAACATTTTAGTGGCTACTCATAATCCCTTACATATTATTTTTTTTTTTTTGTAATGTGACCTTTACCCCTTGAGGCCCAGAACGTAATTTCCATTGTAATTTGGCTACCATAAGACTATTTTAATGAATGTATGCAATATTACATAGATATGACCTGTTTAGTATCCTTTTCCACTAGCTAATTTGGTATATTAAGCTACTTTTCGTAATTTTATGGCTAACAACATGTCATGATTTTATATAACAAAGGAAAGATCTGGGCGTGAAGGGGTTAATCCGTTCACTGTTAGGGGCTTATAAATTATATATCAAGGAGACAGTTAAGTACCTATTGTATTTGAGGGCATATAAGTCCCGGTGATCGGAATGAATGTCACAAGATAAAAAGTCATAGAAAAATGTCATATAATTAGGTAGGAAAAGAAGTAAGAAAAAAAACAGAGCAGTCCTGCCCTGGTCTGGTCAGGGTAGTGCCCTGCTACTGGTAACATGTAACCCAGTACAACCAGCCACATGGTCGGATCATCGGCGACTAATCCGGCTTCCTCACTGGTTTTACTAGTGAGGAGGGTGTGGTGGACTCCAGATTGACTAGATATAAGACCATTTTTAAGGGCATATGAACTCACTCTCGAGTCAACGGCCGTCTAACCTCAGCTATGGGAGAAATAGTCGGAACTTGGCAGCCTGGGGTTAATCCCTACAAGGGTTCTGGATCCCTGGACACGACGAGCAGTGTGGTCAATCCCTGAATTTGATTGGTTGGGGAGGGAATTGCACCCTTTCCCTGGACAACACCCCAAGCCACGACCACAAGAAGAAGTAGAGGGCAAAACAATAGCTGCACCCCCGACCCGGTTATGCCGGGGTCCCAATCACGTAGACCTCTCCAATGCCGGCGCATGAGGGTCTGCAGTCTATGATGGGTGCGGGGCAAAGCCTTCAGGAATGTAGGGGGGGGGTCCCAAGCTTCCCTTTTTTGTTGTTCATGGGTGGCCTGGGCGTGCAGAGGCGGCGCTTGCCCGTCGATTTACTTCTGGGATAAACCTCCGGATGTAAATAAATAGGTATTGGAATTGGTGCGATACGTTATATTGACATGTTTCATTTAGTCATTAATGCTGGGTGAGTTAGTTCAGTGAGGGGTCAGCTGATATAATTCCAAATCCTATAAATATATAGTAACAAAAAGGATATTTACATAGAGTAGTTACATAATTAGTTTATTTAATAATGAAAACCTTATATGCTTATTACTATATATATATATATATATATATATATATATATATTATAATATATATATATATATATATATATATATATATATATATATATATATATATATATATATAATAATAGTAGAGGAGCAGGTGTAATAAATTAGTAAATGACACATGCATATCACTGCAGGGAGCGGCGGTGTGAAGTATGCCGGCTCCTGTCGCTTCAGGAACGATATAGACAGAGTCAGGGTGAGGTGAGGACGGAAATTGGTTCAGGGTATCCTGCCATTTCGTCACGACGTGTATACACATACATATGTGTAGATTTACACAATTATACTACCTCAATAACCCTGGCGTATCTATCCTATCCTCACCAAACCCACTCATTAACTTTCCCGCGTAAACAGTGGTGTGTTCCTGAAGTGTGCCTTTCCTCACCATAGCTACCAAGGTGAGTTTGTGATCAATTACTCACGTAAAAATGGTGGCGGCTTGGTGGCACGAATGACAATTATCAATGATATTAAACTGTGAAATAATTACCACTACACTGTGTGTTGGTGTGTGAGATTGTGAGGGCAAGACGAAACTTTTTGAAACAAAGAAGAAGCTTGGTGGTTGAACGCTCCATTCCGAAAGGAGCTGTTTCTGTTGGCGTCAGGTGAAAGCAAGCACCAAAGAAGCAAAATAATCCACTAAGAGCTTCCTTCACTATCACAACCTAACATGTTACTCATCGTGTGTCATATTCACTACTCAATATTCATATCCTTATTTACACCTGCTTCGGTGAAGTGAAGTGATGGTGGATGACTTATGAACATGAATGTTTGCTTAATTGAGGTAGAAGCAGTCCTGCGATCGGAATTAACTGAGGGACAGTTATATGCTTTCCAAATTAGCACTTATTCATCATCTCTGCGGCTGAGGGATTGTCGGGAGACAATTTGCGACGTGAAGGCGCAAAGGGATGACTCCCCTGCCTGCCAGAACGACGTGAGGAACGAGCAAGACTTGACGGACGGAGGATTTTCCATCCTACGATCGAACGTCATGCGAGGGATGAGTTTTCAATCACAGTCAAAGCTAGTACAAACATATTAGCTGACACTACAATTACATTTAATCATCCTTTAATTACACACACATGATAAATTAATATATTTTTCTTTATCATTGATAGGGAGAGCTTCTTATCAGAGATAATCGATTGTCCTTAAACGCGTATTCTTTTATGATAAAGAGGATTATCTAACATTGGGAAGGATTGCAAAGGACGCTTTATAAGGGTGACGGTAGAATATCGTGCCATCCTTATTATCATTCTTATATTAAATTAATGATATTACTTACACTAAAAAAATTATTTCTTCCACTTACGGAGACGTTTCTCGTATGTAATTAACAAATCATAACTACGTTATTGTCTCATGTAATGGCTCAAAATAAGAAAGATTTAGAAGAACTCTTAAAAATGTAGAGGAGGGTCAGCAAACAGGATTTTTAAGAGTCAAGTTTACAGGCGGGAGCACCTGCATATTCTTTAACCCCAGATTTAAATAAACTTTCATCTATAAGTAGGAAGCAGTACTCAACGGTCACTAATGTATATATAAATACTTCCACTGCTAATGCTAATAACATTAACCTTACTAATCTAACAGATGTAGTTACTCATGCCATAGCGAATCACTCTCATGCTATGCCATCTAACACTAAGGCTATATTTCCTCCTTCACTGAAGGTGCTACCCACAGAAACATCTGTGCGCCCATTTAGTGGAGATGAGGAAGATTATAAATTCCAATATCCCAAATATTGGACAAATTAGGTTAATATTATTATTCCTTGTATGGGTAACATCCTCAACTAATTCTAATATTGTATTTTGTCCTTTACTTTTGAATATTAATAATAATGTGAAATATTTGTGTATAAAAGGATTTTTTTTTAAAATTTGTATCAGATAATACTTGGGGTGTTGAATCAAACTTTTTAAAGAAAAATATACACCGATTTTTTTTATTTTGTTATATTGCTAATTTACTTTAAAAAGAGGGTCATGTGCATGCCCATATAGAAACACAATATATGAGGTGTGAGTAACAAGGAGTATAATATATGCTGATTATTGCTTCTGTGGTTAGGTTATGGCAGACTCTGTATAGAATGCCAGTTATTTTAGAAAGTTTTAAACATATTTGATCAATGTGATACTTCCAATTTAAGTTTTCATCAATCGTGACACCAAGAAATTTTGCATGATTGACTTGACTTGTTTTATAATTTCGCCATCTAATAATATTGGAGGGATGGAGTTATTCACATACCTATTTTGAAATATAATATAATTTGTTTATGAAATATTAAATTTTAATTTATTTGATTGAATTAATAATTTTACTTTGTTTAGCTCTGGCATTAAATTTGTGCATAATGAATCTATATTTTTGTCCTTGAGTAAGAGTGTTGTGTCATGAGCATATATCAAAAAATGAAATTTTGTGCTAGCATTTACAATGTCATTAATTATATATATATATATATATATATATATATATATATATATATATATAATATATATATATATATATATATATATATATATAATATATATAAATATATATATATATATATATATATATATATATATATATATATATATATATATATATATATATATATATATATATATATATATATATATATATAAGAAAAAGAATCGGACCTAAATCAGAGCCTTGTGGTACACCTTTAAATATGGATTCAAACGGAGAGTAAATCTGATAACAAAATACACTCTGTTTTCTGTCATTGAGACAACTCCGAAATAATTTTAGTGGTACACCTCTTATTCTAAGTGTTCTAATTTGTGAAGTAAAATTTTGTGATCTAGGACTAGGGTATGAAATGCTTTTGGTAAATCCATGAATACTCCTATAACATATAGTTTTTCTTCCAAACATGTGTACACATTGTTAAGAAATTGTAGTATTGCAAACTCAGTATAAAACTGTGCTCTGAAGCCATGCTGGTGTTCAGTCAAAATATTGTTTATCTGAAGTTAACTGATTAGGGGAGAGGAAATATTTTTTTCTTAAATTTTTATTAAATGCGGGAAGTATGGAAATGAGGTGATTATTATTTAAGTCACTTTGTCACCTGACTTGAATAAAGGAATTACTTTGGCATGTTATAAATGGTCTGGAAAGGTACCAGTTTTTAATGAAAAGTTAATTAAATAAGTCAGAGGAGTAGATATTAAAGAGGAAGTGTGCTTTAGTATTTTGGGAGATATGTCATCTAGACATATCTCCCAGACATGTCTCTATAGATGACACATGGTAGTGCTAGACCGACAGAGTGTTACACTGCCTTGTGTCCACAATTATCCCTTATGAATCCCGTCAGAATAATCCTTTCACAGACGAACTGACAGGGTAACAATCACAATTCGGGGAATAAATCTTATTTCCCAATAGTAGGCTATATATTGACCTTGGAGAGATTCGAACCAATCACACTTATACACGTCGCCCCCCCTCCACAGTTGGGGACGATACCACTGTACCAAACATACGTCCCTCTTGGCCAGCGATTGTCTAGGCAATTTGACCATCACATACCTTTTTTCCCCACTAAGATTTAGTACACGAATTATGATGTATGTATTGTTATGGTAGCGCACACCGACACCCATCATAGGCTTTTTCTCTTTCGGAGGAGCGATTTACAAGAGTCCGTAATGTGATATCCCCTTTTGAACACCTTCTGTCTCCGATCACTATTTACGCACTTATGGTTCATGGGAGACTCATCTACACCACTGCCACCACAATAACGCCTATGACTGCCGTGACGACCACTTGAACACTTCACTCATCTAGCTTATTCCTTCCTTCTCTCTTCTGTCGTTGTGAGGTTGTTTTGAAGGGGATGCCGAAGGAGAAGCTGCAGGCCTCATGACTAGGAGTAATAATGGTGCCCTCACACCATAGCGTATGCTGAAACCTATGAGTTGCGAGTAAAAATATATTTGTATACGCACCAAACGCAACCGAAATCAACAATTTTGTCAATTTGTAACCTATTCGACCTATGGGTTGCGTGTGAGTTGCGTGTGGGTTACGTGTGGGTTGCGTGTGGGTTGCGTGTGGGTTGCGAACTGAACTTATGATCTCCCAATATCTGCGATCATCGGCGTACGAGTTGCGTGCGAGTTGCGTGTGAGTTGCGTGCTGAACTTACGAGTTACGTTTGAGTTGCGTTCAAAACTTACAAGTTGCGTTTGACCTGCGTGCTAGTTGCGTGGTATTTGCGAATATCGGTCACGTGATAAAAACCTATAAAAGCGGAGCCGATTCAGTATTTTCTTCAGTACTGATTTGGTCATCGAATAAGCACAATAGGCACATTGGGAATAAGCGAATAAGCGGGAATAAGCACAATAGGTTGGGGGTGCGCTACACACGCAACAGGATTGCAACAGGCACGCAACACGATCGCAACATGATCGCAACAGGTACGCAACACATTCGCAACATGTACGGTACCAAAACCTGGCCAGATACCTCAAATTTGGACCTGCGATCACCTGCGTTCATAACTTATGAGTTGCGTACCTGTTGCGTACCTGTTGCGATCGTGTTGCGTGCGTAGCGTCCCTGTTGCATATAAATTGATCGCAGGCATTCGCAGAGAATTATTGAACATGTTCAAAATTTCCGAACTTACTCTGCGTGTGTTTGCGATCACCTGCGTGCTTGTTGCGTACTTCAAACCTATAAAACCTATTAGTTGCGTGTGAGATGCGTTCGGAACTTATGACCACTATTTTTTATTCGCAACCATACGCAACTGGTGATCGCTATGGTGTGAGGACAACATAAGGATGTAATCAGTGGTCTATGTGGCTATGGACACTAGGCTATGAACAGTTAACTAATGCACTGCTCCATAGGCACCGACATAATGTTACACTGTTCTGGGCCCATAATAATCCTTTATGAATCCCGTCAGAAGAATCTTTTCACAGACGAACTGACAGGGTAACAATCACAATACGGGAATTAATTTTATTTCTTAATATTCTTAATATAATATAATAATTGACCTTGGATGGATTCGAACCCATCCCGCATATAGATGTCGCCCCTCCACAGTCGGGGACGATGTCCATAGCCACATAGATCCCTCGCGATCAGCGGTTGTCTTGGCTATTTGTCTGTCACATATCTTATTTGGGTTGGGATTATCTTTCACTTTTGACGTGAATGAGAGACTGAAGAAGAAAGATTTTTAAAACTTTAAAACTCTAAAGGGTGTACTGTAGTATTTGGCTGAATCCCACTTTTGCATTTTCGCACACTATTCTACAGTTTAATTCCTTAAAAAGATAATAATAGTACTGTACTGTAGATTAAGACATATGAACACTTTCACACTGTACACACTTTAAAGGAACGGTCTGGTTTGCTTTGCTTTTTTGTTTGTTTGTTTATTTAGTGCTATGCTATTTATACTAGAATCAAGTGACTCCATATAAATCAATTCTAGCCCTAAAAAAATTAATGTGACCAATTAGTTTTTTTACCATTATACAATTAGAAAAAGGTTTTCAATTTTCAATTATTTACTCCCCCTATGCAACAACATGCCTGAAATTGGTATGCCACAATAACCTGGTTTATACCATCAAAGCAATGGTGAAAAATCTCCGTGAAAATCAATTGTTTGCGAAATATAAATTGTGTATCTTCAGTGTCATAATCAACCCTAAAAAAAATGGAGAAAAAAATGTAGCACAATTTGATCTTAGATAATATGAAGAAAGGTCACCATTTGATCAATCAGACAGGTCTGTGCATAGTATGAGTATTTTTTTTTTCATTTCAATTGATTGAAAAACAATGAATGAGTAGGAGTTCAAATGTATATATCTTTTGTTTTGAGATACGGGCAGGTAAAATTTTTCACTGGTTGTAAACTGGTATTACTTACACATAACTTAAGTGATACCATGTCAATTTAATAATTGTGGCGCCCCCTGCTGTATACTGAGGTAAGCGACACACCTATACAACCTAGAAAACAGCGTTTGAAGTTAGCGGGCCCCGAGCAAACCTGAATTCTGTACCTCACTCTCGCTCTGAGCGGGACCGGTGCAAAGAACACGGTGCGGTGCCTACCTCACTCCCGCTATGAGTGGGACCGATGCAAAGAGCACGGCGTGGCGCCTACTCAGTACTCACTTCAGAACGCCAGGAGGGTGGTCGGTGCTCTAACCGCATTAACTAGATCGTGACGTAGAAAAAACAAATTTCGTGCTCATTGGCCCGGCACCTCTCCCGGTCGCTTGCATCGCTTCACCACGGGGATTGCTGATGCGTGAAATATCGCAGAAAATTTGAAACTTATGTGTGGGAATTTCGTCTTTATGGATACTTCCCTTAGTATTCAGGCAATCTGGCTTTAACTCTGATATGTAGAGACCTTGAACTATACAATACAGCCACCAACTCAATTTCGAAGGTTGTGTCGTTTACCTGAATACAGCAGGAGGCGACACAATTATATCATATGAGATATGTCTTCATATTCAATCGTACAGTTTGATGTTGAGGGTGATTGTCACGTCTTACTATAGGTAAGCGGGCAGATACCTGATATGAATATGTTCAGGTAATACAAAAATTATGTTCAATTTAAGCAGTAAAACCAGAATATTTATTTGTGTTCCTTTGAACCCCAAACCCATACGTAGATAAGGAACACAAACAAGTTTTTGTGCAATAGCAACAATTGCAACTACGACACACTTATGCCCCATTTAATGCACGAGTTACATTCCTGGAAAATCATGCGTTAAGTGAATCATATTTTCCCATTGACTCCCATTATATAAGTCGAGTTACGTTCTTAAATCCTCAAATCACATTTAGACCATTTTACAAAATGCAATTATAAATTAATTTGGGCACATATATATGATATCTAAACACGTAAATTATGACGTTAACTGTCATTTATGGGCCTCACAAAATAGAAGAGGTCTTGAACCATCAGAGGACAAAATGGTGGCTGAGAGGTGTCGGAAGGTTTACTTGGGTGAGGAAGGGGTATCATTGTCGCTGGATATCTAGTTTAGCTTATAATGTAAGTTGCTGCACATTTTAGGCTTAGAAGCACCGGCACTACCACTAGCGCCATGCTTACTATAAATTATGCAGTATTTTTGCTATAAAAAAAACGCAGCGCAGAAATAAGTGCAGACTGAAATCCAATGCTTCCGTTTCAGCGGTCTAAATGTAAACAAACTCGCTCTGTGCATACTTATAACTTAATGGGTTTTTGTATGGACTCTGCTAAGAGGTGTATTATATTTAATGGTTGTAAATATATTTTCTTCTATATTTTCATACCTAATATTTTTTGTCAAACAATTTTGTGCGTATCTTCGAAATTTCATGCGTTTTGCAAATTTGATACAATTGTATTTTTGCGTAAATCTAAATTTTCGTTGAGCGAGACTGCGTTGAATGGGGAAAAAGTTTACATGTTTCATTCTCTTCCTTGGAATTTCCCTGACTTTCCTGGCATTGCAAAAAATAAGAGTTATTAAGAAAACATGGCAAACCCAAATAGGGAAACAAAAAAGAGAAGCAGAGCTATGGAAAGAAATGATATTGATATTCACAATAATTCTCTCTCTCTCTCTCTCTCTCTCTCTCTCTCTCTCTCTCTCCTCTCTCTCTCTCTCTCTCTCTCTCTCTCTCTCTCTCTCTCTCTCTCTCTCTCTCTCTCTCTCTCTCCTCTCCCCTCTCTCTCTCTCTCTCTCCTCTCTCTCTCTCTCTCTCTCTCTCTCTCTCTCTCTCTCTCCTCTCTCTCTCTCTCTCTCTCTCTCTCTCTCTCTCTCTCTCTCTCTCTCTCTCTCTCTCTCTCTCTCTCTCTCTCTCTCTCTCTCTCTCTCTCTCTCTCTCTCTCTCTCTCTCTCTCTCTCTCTCTCTCTCTCTCTCTCTCTCTCTCTCTCTCTCTCTCTCTCTCTCTCTCTTTTCCTGCGCACATTGAAGATGCTCTCTCCTCCCAACGCAACGTTCGCACCCTCCGTCTGATGGCTGCATTACTCAACTCGGATGAGGACGATGACGTACCGCTAACGGAGGATGAACTGCGACGTGCTCTTGCTGGGTCTACGACTACTGCCCCCGGAGATGACAGCCTTACCTATCAAGTGCTTCGCCTCCTTCAGAAAGTTCCTGGCAACCACATCTCTTCAATCTCTGCTTCCGCCGGGGACATGTGGCTCCTGCCTGGACCTCCAGCACAATTGTTCCGATACCAAAGCCTGGAACCGACAAATTCAGGCCTATCTCCCTCACTTATTGCTTTAGTAAGGTGCTTGAACGCATCCTTCTTGCCCGACTCATGCATCGTCTCCAAGATATATAAACTCTCCCCCTCTCTCTATGGTTTCCTTCCACAACGAAGTATACATCATTGCCTCGTGGATCTCTACACCCGCCTCTCCCCCACCAGTGTGGTTGCCTTCCTTGACCTCAAAAGTGCCTTCGACGTGGCTAACAGGGAAATTATTATTGACCAGCTGGTGGACTTCGGTGTCCAAGGAAGCCTTCTCAGGTGGATACGGGGCTATCTTTGTAACAGAGCTTCACGTGTCCTTTTTAGGGGTGCATGTAGCTCCTATGAACGGTTTGAGCTCGGTACTCCGCAGGGTGGTGTTCTAAGCCCCTTTCTCTTCAATGTCCTAATGCACCGTCTACTCTCTCTTCTCCCTGCCATCCCCGGAACTACTGTCACCTGTTACGCAGACGACATCTGCATTCACTCGTCCTCACCTCACGATCTTCAGCTCTTTCTTCATGATTTCTACGCGTCTTCTACTGCCTGTGGTCTAATGATCTCCCTGAAAAGAGCAGGATCTTCTCGTCCCGCAACCTGAGAGCACTGCCGGCGTTCACCATGGGTGGGAATGCTATCCCTCACTGCACGCAGTACACATACCTGGGCGCACCAGTCCGGGTTACCCCAGCCATACCCGCACGACAACGGATTCACCCCTTCGTGGTAAACCTTCTTGATCGTCTGCAGCCTCGCTTCACTCCTCTCAAGTGGCTTGCCAACAATGCCAAAGTTGTGTCTATCCCCCTGGCGAGGACCCTTTACATCCTGTTTCTTCGGTCAGTTGTTGACTATATGTCCCCTGCCGTTATTCAACTTCCCAGAAAATCACTACAGCCTCTTGAAAAATTTCAAAATCGAGTCATGAGGTTTATCCTGGGGTGTCCTCTCTCCACTCGTATAGTCAACATGCAGTCTGAGCTCGATCTGCCCCCACTTCTGGAGAGGATTTATGCCAATGTGACCTATCTCTCTGTCAAGAGTCTCTACTCCCCCTACCTTGCTCCGCACTTCTCTGCTGTCATCAGAACATCGCTCGACCCAGACGCATCCAGACTCCCACTTCGACCTGGTGGCCACAACCTCATCAATGCAGTGTGCAACAAATTTCGTGGCCTTGATATTACTGTCCCCGAGGAGGCAGCTGTCCCTGGCTTACCACCGTGGCGGGTTCCTCTTCCTACTGTCACTTTTACACCGACCTCCAAAGACGTCCCTCCCCTCCTGCAGAAACAATTAGCCCTGGAGACCATCGCCGGTGTGTCTACGTCAGTCCCCGCTGCACCCCACATCTATGTTGACGGCTCAGTGCAGGCAGACGGGAGTGCAGCGTGTGGCATGTTCTCCCCCACCATGGAGCCGCCTGGGGAAGAAGAATGGCTCGGCCGTAGGCTACCTAACTCATCGAGCTCCACCTTCTGCGAACTTCACGGCATCCTGGATGCAGTAACTCTACTTGTTCAACGACGAGCGAGTGGGGTAATAGTCTGTGACTCCCAGTCGGCTCTTTACGCCCTCTCCTCGCCAAGACCCAGCTGTGGCCGTGTTGTACGAGACATACTGTGTCAACTCGCCATCGCCCGCGATGCCTCTCTTGTCGTGTTCTTCGACACGTGGACGCCTTCTCACATCGGGCTGGCTGGTAATGACACGGTGGATCGACTTGCCAAGGCGGCCTGTGAGCTGGGCTTGGATGATGCGAATGTTGTGCCCTCCCTCCGCTGCCTTCGAAACAGCATATACTCAGCTGCTCACGCCATGACTATGCATCGCAGGGACGCAGACAGGGCCACCAGTGTGTCCATACAGCACCATGACAACTTTCTTCGGTGCAAACACAAGTATTGCCGACATGGGCTCATGGTACGTCGGCATAATGTTGTCAGTTCTCGCCTCAGGTTGGGGTACCGGCCAGTGTGGCAGGTCTCCCAAGCAGAGGACGTGCCACACTACTCCTCCTGTAAACTGTGTAACCGTCCCAACGCCAACACCCTTGACCACGACTGCCTTCAGTGTCCCACAGTGACAGACTTATTACCACGGGGCAGAACTTAATTCAGATTTGTACACATTTACTCTCGAATGATAACTTGGAGGTCCTTCTTGCTCGCCATCCACACTTTGGTGACTGTTGATTGTACATATACTTTGTCCCTTTGTGTGTGCGTTTGTGTGTGTGAGCGTGTGTGTGCGTGTGTGTGTGTATATATATATGTGTGTGTGTGTGTGTGGTGTGTGTGTGTGTGTGTGTGTGTGTGTACGTGCGTGTGTGTGTGTGGGTGTGTTCAGCGTGCCCTGCGAGACACGAGTCCTCTGTAACTATAACCCACGGTCATGCCCATCACTAGGTCTGTCGCCTTCGGGCGTAATATATTGATTAAATAATCTCTCTCTCTCTCTCTCTCTCTCTCTCTCTCTCTCTCTCTCTCTCTCTCTCTCTCTCTCTCTCTCCTCTCTCTCTCTCTCTCTCTCTCTCTCTCTCTCTCTCTCTCTCTCTCTCTCTCTCTCTCTCTCTCTCTCTCTCTCTCTCTCTCTCTCTCTCTCTCTCTCTCTCTCTCTCTCTCTCTCTCTCTCTCTCTCTCTCTCTCTTTCATGTGTCATCTGCCGAAACGTGAGATAATGTTGTGAGTGTTTGGAGGTTCCATTAATGTGTTCGAAAACATAATCATGTAGAATCGTAGATGATTGGTGGTCTTTGAAGTATGGTCCATGATTATACTCCATTCGTCATAGTTGTATACGCCATTCATCAATATTTTGAATTGATGTAACATTTATGCTTTAGCTGTAATTATGTAATTAGTTTTTTTTCTTTTAATAGACACAAACCATAACCATGTATATACAGGCCATGATTTTGTTCATATAAAAAGAGGGTTTTGTATGTTGAAATTATGTTTGTATTTTTAGGAACCTGGACCGTGACATAGAAAACAGCGTGAAGAGATGGAGGATGTTTTGTGAATGTGAAGCACCAGAGAAGGAGAAGTTGCCTGGAGAGTGGAAGAGTCGCTCAGATGTGCAGCGACTAATCATCATGAGAGCACTTAGATCTGACCGCATGACACATGCTATGCAGTATGTTTAATAGTTTATGACAATAGAGTATGCCCACACAGCATTAAACTTTGTCCAAATTGACTAATGACCCAATGTTTTGCCAGTATTCCTAAAGAGTAAAGAGTATACTAAAAACCATTATTCTTCATCACCATGCATGAAAAGTAAATAAAGCCCCACTTTAAAAATAGCTATTGTTGTTTTGAAGGTATCTTGTAGAGTTAACATTGTATTATGTTATGTGTTTCCAGAACTTTTATTGAAGAGCGAATGGGGAAGAAGTACGTTGAAGGGGAGAATATAGATTTTTCACAGAGCTATGAGGAGTCAGGTCCCTCCACCCCAATATTCTTCATTCTCTCACCTGGTGTTGACCCTCTTAAGGTATGTAAATTTTAATAAAGTTATAAATGACGAAATGATGAGAGATGCCTGCATTTTCAGCAGTTACAACATACGTTACTTACGGGGAGGATCTGCCATATTTTATAAATAGCCCAAGAGTCTTGATTTGATGTAGTTATGAATGATATGAATTTTGATGACCATAATCATCATAACCGAATATCAAGTGAATCGTTTCAATATATTTTTTTTTATGATTTTTTTTTGTGTATTTGCAAAATTTGTGAAGTATATATTTATACTCCATCATTTTTGCGCCAATTTCTTAGTCTCTCGCACATAATATACTTTATAACATTCCTAACAAAGTTAGTAAAAACAATCTGCAAAAAACGTTTCATTTTGTCGGAAAAAAAAAATCGAGGAAATTTGCAATCCGGAAATATTGCACAGTAAATATGCATGAAGCATGAATTCAGTATATATATATATATATATATATATATATATATATATATATTATAATATATATAATATATATATATATATATATATATATATATATATATATATATATATATATATAATATATATATATATATATATATATATATATATATATATATATATATATATATATATATATATATAGCCTACTGTATATATCTTACTTACTTTGTTGCATGACATCTCCAGTAGTTAACCCTATTTGTTTATGGTAATCGTGAAAACAGTAAGGATGCAGATACATTTTTTGTTTATTGACCACTTATTTTGAGAAAATAGCGACTGAAGGTTTTTTTTCATATGTGTGTCAAAGCTTAATCAAATACAGTTATAATGTCGCAAACCTGTTATCATAATTATGATTCCTTAGGGTTCAATAATCACATAGTAATGCATGTGGTACCTACTGATATGGTGCTAGGTCCCCCATTATACTGCAAAGTTATTGTCACAGGTGCGAGGCTATTGTGAGACGTGATTTCACTCATTGTTGCCAGGTTTTATCTTATTCAAAACTTTCCTTGTTTATAATCCATGATGACACTGTCCAAAGACTGCTGTATACTGTTTATGGGGCTCCACGCCTACCCGCCCATGACCAGTGGAGGCTGATCGGCAAGGAAAAAAAGTGTTCCATGAATACAGTAGACTAAGGTTTATCAGTATATATGATATACTGCTATCTTCGTAAATGTTTTTTCTATAATATTATCATATAAAAAACAGTAAAACGCACTAAAGAAATGCCATTGTGAGACTAAAGAAATATGTATGAACTTAATAGTCACTTAAACTCTTCGCCATTTAATATTTTGCGAGACAACTTATAACATGGAACATATCAATAAAAACAAGATTTTATTAGCTTTCCATCGATATATTTCGTTTTCTGATAAATGAATTAGGACCATGTAGTCAAGAGGCAGACCCCCGATTTTTAGGCTAACCTTGCAATGTCTGGTTTACAACGTTTTTTGGTTTATTATGGCTTAGTAGGGTCTCCTGACATAGAAACTGCATGATGCCACTCTGGCATCATTGAGTAATTTTTTTATAGCCAAAATTCAAAATGGCCGCCACAGAAAATCACAGTTTTTTAAAATATAATTATTTTTTATGTAAACACCACAAGATAATAAATTTGGTCATATATTTAGGATAAGGAGATATGTGGAATTAATTCCAAACAAATACAAGTGTGTAGAAAACATTTAATTTGCATAAATCCAAGGTGGCTGCCAAAACGTCAGCATTTTTCAGAGATCTTTCAGAGATTGGTGACAAAATGGCAACAGTATTTATGAACAACCTCCCAGGAAACTTCTACCATACCATGCATAGTCAAGTGGTGTCGATGGAGACAATGAAGAAGGGTGTCAAGGTGAAAGACAAAATTTTGTACATGGAAAAATTATTCAGCCGCTTCATCTTGATCACAGACAAAAGGAAAATCAGCTTGAAGTACGTTTTTTAATATGAAATGTCACCCGTGCCACCTGCTCTCTTTGATGAATATGGCCTGATGAGAAAAACTTCCAAGGCCCAGATGATCAAGAAGGTTGCTGTCACGAAAGTTGATGCCACCATAATTGGTGGGAACGAACAGATATACCATGTCACCTGGCCCAAACACTCAACAGTTGATGTCTTTGTCCAAAACTTCGATTGAGAGAGCAATGGAAATTGATGACAGTGCAGTGGAGACTGGTGATCATGAGATGTATGTCGTTTTTGATAGATACTTTGATATGTCAATCAAACAACATGAACGCAAACGACGAGCTGAGGGTACAGTCCAGACACACCACAAGCTGACAATGCAAACTCTCTTACCTCACAGGGACGTTATCATGAAGTCCGATTCCATCGAAAAGGAACTCATTGATCAGCTGTGAATATAAGATCTGAAAATGTCACAATGGTTGGAGAGGAGCAGTGCTTGTTTGGACATGAAGAGGCTGATGTAAACATAATCTCGTACACCAATCTACTCGTAGAGCAAGGCAAAAGGAATATCCAAGTCAATGCCGGTGACAGTGACATTTTTGTTCTCCTGATGTATTTTGTATGGAAGTGGCAGAAACCTGATGTCTCCATCCAGATGACAAAGTTTGATGGTATGCGGATTGACATAAACACGTCTGTTGTTGAACTTGGAGATACATGTGGTAACCTGCTTGCTGCACATACCTTGTCGGGCTGCGACACTGTCTCTTACCCATTCAAGAAGGGTAAAGCTTCTGCAATAACAGCTATAAAGAAGCACAGAGATCTCGACCTGCACTCATTTGGAGAACCAAACGCTGATCTTGAAACAGTTTTACGTTCTGGGAAACTCTTCACGTGTCTTCTCTACGGTAGCAAGAAAATAGTTGCTATGGCAGATTTGCGTCAAAAGACTTTCAGTAGCAAATCGACTATGCCACCGATCAAAACACTTCCACCGACAGAGCCAGCGCTCGAATGCCATATCCTGCGGGAGCATTTTCAATGCATTCTTTGGAAAGCAGCAGATCAGAAATATCCACCCAACCTGGATTTCACCAAGTTCGGATGGCATGTGGACAATGGAGTTCTGCAACCTGAAACTGGAATCGAAATCTCATGTGCTCCAGAACTCATGCAAGTGATTGCATGTGGTTGTGCTTCAGACAGACCTTGTGCCAGAGCCTCGTGCAGCTGCAAGTCAGCTGGACTATCCTGTACATCAGTATTTCCCAACCTGGGGGAAATTTCCCCCTGGGGGGAAATTTTAGGATTCTCAGGGGGAAAACTATCCTGAGGGACATATAAATTACTAGCATTTAGTCGACAGAAAAAAAAGTCTTAGAATACGGCTATTGACTTTAAGTATAAATATGTAGCTATATATAGTATATATAGGTATACTGTAGAAGATAGTGTCTATATACTTGTGTTATTAAGCAAGTAGATTTTGTGTTTTGGCTACTTTTTTTCACATGAAGGGGGAAATCCGGATGGTTGAACTTGTTGAAGGGGGGAAACGACAGAAAAAAGGTTGGGAACCACTGCTGTACATCATACTGTAAATGTTCAGATTTTGAAGTCAGTTGTCAGAATAACTGTCCCCAATAGAGACAATCCGCGTGGAGGAGGCCAAGGGGGCGCCCACAAGGCTCGTGGCTGGGGCAAGTTGATGTTTCTTGTCGAGAGCTGCTTGGTATGGGAAAGGAGCCTGCATGGGAGCTCGCGTGTGGTGACCCCCGGGAGTGGCGTCGTAGGGTGGGCGAGGCGACGCGCCCCCGGCGTATGCTCCTAATGATTGATTGCTTGTCAAAATAAGTTCACAATAGTTGTTGCTGATGGCCACTCTTCAGAAAGTGGCTGCAGTCCAGATGAAGCAGATTAGATAAGATCTGCTATTTAATTATTCTTGGACTATTCCTATGATAATTAGCATTATTAACAGCTGCAAATGTTTTTGCATTTTGTTGTCCATTGTCACCATTGATAATGAATGTAATTGATGGTTTTGCAAGAAAATAACCCTATTTAAGGCAAAATCATGTTTCTGTTCAAACTGGTTCAATATTATAATGTTTTATATGAATATTTGGTGGCCATCTTGGATTTATACATGGTAATAAGTGTTCCAAATAATATTTGATTGCCTTAATCGGATTCCTAGTACCCCAAAACATAGGTTGCAGCCTCAAAATCGTCTTTATATCAAAACTGGTTCAAAAGTTACAATGGTTTACGCAAAAATTCTCAAGTTTTGGCGGCCATCTTGGAATTATATAGGCTAAGAAGTGTTTCAAACAGTAATGTATTGCTTTAATTGGATTCATCATACCACAAAACATAGGTTTAGGCGTTAAAATCACCTTTCTATCTGAACCAGCTACAAATTTATGAAGTTTTACGCAAAATATGCAATTATTTTGGCGGCAATCTTGGATTTATGCAAATTAAATGTTTTCTACACACTTGTATTTGTTTGGAGTTAATTCCACATATCTCCTTACCCTAAATATATGACATAATTTATTATCTTGTGGTGTTTACATAAAAAATAATTATATTTTCAAAAACTGTGATTTTCGGTGGCGACCATCTTGAATTTTGGCTATAAAAAAAAAGCTCAATGATGCCAGAGTGACATCATGCAGTTTCTGTCTCAGGATACCCCAATAGGCCCAAAAAAACAATAAAACATTGTAATCCAGGTATTGCAAGGTTCCGACCCTCTGCCTCCTGACTAATGCATAAATTAACGTTAACTAAATAAATAACATCATCAATCGGTAATTTTTCCGATTGATGATGTTATTTATTTAGTTAACGCTTATTTATGCACGGTGCTAATTCATTTATCAGAAAACGAAATATATCAATGGAAAGCTAAAATGATTCCGCTTCTATTTATATGCTCCATATTATAAGTTGTCTCGCAAAATATTAAATGGTTTATTAAATGGTAAATATTAAAGAGTTTAAGTGAATATTAAGTTCATGCATATTTATTCTCATTGAGTCTCATAATGGCATTTCTTTAGTGTGTTTTATTGTTTTTTATTTGATAATATTATAGAAAAAACAGTTACGAAGATAACAGTATATCATTTATACTGATAAACCATAGTCTACTGTATTCATGGAACACTTGTTTACCTTACCGATCAACCTCCACTGGTCATGGGCGGATTCCAGAAACAAGTCCAGTATACAGTGGTCTTTGTACTGTCATTTAATTTACTTTTCTCTTCTTTTTAGCTTTGCTTGTAGTAGTTCGTCTTTACTCTCGGAATTTCAAGGCTTCTTTTGTATAAATGTTGTTCCTGAACAAGCCGATTACCACTGCCGGCCGCGCAACCTCGTCCCGCCTCTCCCTCTCCCTCCCTTGGTGTTTGAAGAGCTTCCCAGACAAGCCAGAATGTATTCGTATGTGATTATCTCATCATATTTATCGAAAACTACATAACAGAACGAGCCTTTCACCTACGCTAGGACTCGCTCGCCACGCCCACAAGGTGGGCATTTCAATTCAGGGTCTGTTCGGCATTTTAATTCGCGGTACCAAAAAAAAAATTCATTTGATACCTTATGCACACACGATCATGCAAAGCGTTCAACTTAATTTTGATAATTTTCAAATAATTTCTTGAAGTATCGTGCCAGATCCTCCCCTTAAAGTAATTGTCCAGACCTATTTTTTCTTTGCAGCGATATGTTGAATGTTTATTATAAACACCTAATCCACCAAAAAACTATTTATTTCCACTCCTTATTTCCGTTAAAATACTACTTTTTGTAAAAAGCGCGGGAAAAAACCCCTGCATCGTTCCAGCCGCCATGCGAATATTGCTGATGACGTCACGGGAGGCGACACCATGTAAACAACAAATGTCTGCATTTGTGACAGCTGTCGATCCAACCAACATCCATCCACCGTTATGTGACCAACACCCATCCCCGTTTCCCCACCACCAACTCCCATCCCCTTCCCCCACCATCAACACCCATCCTCGTTTCCGTACCACCAAAATCCATCCCGCTCCCGCACTACTAACACCCATCCCCTTCCCCCACCACCAACACCCATCCTCGTTTCCCCACCACCAACATCCATCCCCTTCCCCCACCACCAACACCCATCCCCTTACCCCACAACCAACACCCATCTTCGTTTCCCCACCACCAACACTCATCCCCTTCCCCCACCACCAACACCCATCCCCTTCCCTCACCACCAACTCTCATCCCCTTCCCCCACCACCAACACACATCACCGTTTCCCCACCACCAACACCCATCACCGTTTCCCCACCAGCAACACCCATCCCTTTCCCCCACCACCATCACCCATCCCCTTCCCCACGACCAACACCCACCCACGTTTCCCCAACACCAACACTCATCCCCTTCCCCCACCACCAACACCCATCCCTTCCCTCACCACCAACTCCCATCCCCTTCCCCCACCACAAACACCCATCCTTGTTTCCCCACCACCAACACCCATCCTATTTTCTCCATCACCAACACGTACCCATACCCTTCGCCCACCATCAAAACCCATCCCCGTTTACTCACTACCAAAACCCCTCCCCATTTATCCATCATCAACACCCACCCCCGTCCCCACCACCAACACCCATCCACTTCCCCCACCACTAACACCCATCCCCGTTTTCCAACAACCAACACCCATCCCCGTTTCTCCGTCACCAACACCCATACCCGTTCCCCCACTTACATCCCATTGCGATGGCTCCCCATTCTAATCTTCCCTCATCCGACGCATCAACTTTTTCTATACATTTCTCGTGGTCCTATCGGTCGGATACGTGTGCAAACTTCGCTGGAAAGGCACAGCTTTTTTGCTGCACCCATAAAGGATGCATATGTATTCCATATCAATGAATTTTTTTATCAAAAACACCCAAAATTCTTCAAGTACTATGTTTATTACCTGTGTTTACGTGCTTCTGTTCGGGTGGGAGCTTGCCGCTCCCGCCTTCCTTGACGTCATCGATTCATGGTGCGTCGTCTGCTAGTTGTCAGTAGCACTTTGGAAGCTCGGGAAATTTACAAATTTTGACTGCGCATTATTTAAAAACGGCTGACGGGTGCAAATGTGACAACATATTGTTGATATACTCGATAATGGCTATATTTTACCCCTATATTACCCCTATATTACCCTATATGCAGTTCGCTTACATAAATAAAATAATCCATGCTACATGCAGTCTACAAATCTGATATAGTATATATTATATTATATATATATATATATATATATATATATATATATTATATAATATATATATATATATATATATATATATAAAATATATATATATATATTATTATATATATATAATATATATATATATTATATATATTATATATATATATATATATATATATATATTATATATATATTATAATATATATATATATATATATATATATATATACTATATCAGATTTGTAGACTGCATGTAGCATGGATTATTTTATATATATATATTTACATGGATTTATTTATATATATATTCTTTGTAAAAATTTACAATTTGTCAGATATTAATGTCAATCGAACTCTTTCTGATGTTTCTGTTAAAGTAATCGTCCAGACCCATTTTTTTTGCCTAATTATGTTGAATGTTCATTCAAAACACCTAATCCACCAAAAATAATTGATTTCCACGCCTTATTTCCTTAAAAATACGACTTTTGTAAAAAGGGCGCGAAAAAAACTTTCTTCCCCCCAACAGGGCCACGAATATTATTGATGACGTCACAGGAGGTGCTCAAATGTAAACAAGAGTCGTCTGCATTTGTGACACCCGTCGTATCGACCAGCAAATGTAAATGATGAGCGATTGTAGTTCGGTGTCAGACAGTGAATCTGTCGCTGTGACAGATGTAGAGTATGATGCTCAATCTGAGACTGAAGTAGTTGATGTTGGTCGCGTATATGTGGAAAACCAACCGCCGAATGTGATAGGATGTTCGAGCCAGAATACAAAGCCCGCTATGGTGTGTGGCAGAAAAGAGAGAGAGAGAGAGAGAGAGAGAGAGAGAGAGAGAGAGAGAGAGAGAGAGAGAGAGAGAGAGAGAGAGAGAGAGAGAGAGAGAGAGAGAGAGAGAGAGAGAGAGAGAGCAAGGTGAAATATACGATGAGAAATAAGAAAAAACACTAAGAAACCAATAAAAATGCATGTTTGAAGGAGGAAGAGGAGGGGGAGGAAGAAGAGGGTGAAGAGGAGGAGGGGGAGGAAGACTCAGGACAATAATGACCTCGTGATGTTAGTAGACGATTTAGCAAAGAGGAGAGAGAGAAGGAGGGAGAGAGCCGACTGCCGAACAGGTGTTAGCGGAATCTGAGAATCAGGAGGACCTGGCACCTCTCCAAAACATGGATTGGTAAGTAAGGGAAACTATAATGTTTGCGTGGGAATCACAATGAAAGTACTTACGAGAAAATCCTATGGTTAGTTTCGAAACACACACACACACATCTCAGATCGTCGGACGAAAGGATAAGGAGAGAGAGAAAGAGAGAGAGAAAAAAAAATTATTCGACTAGAAATAAGTAAATGAAGAGGAGGCCTCTTCTCTCTCTCCGACAGGGACTTAATTTAGAGGAACCCTCAAATTCTCTCCTTCCAACCCTCCATTCTTCTCTCCTTCTTTCCCTCTCTCCTCTTTGCTAAATCGTCTACTAGCATCACGAGGTCATTATTGTCCTGAGTCTTCCTCCCCCTCCTCCTCTTCTTCCTTCCCCTCCTATTCCTCCTTCAAACATTTATTTTTATTGGTTTCTTAAGTGTTTTTGCTTATTTAGCAT
>JACEEZ010001253.1:182500-197500 GCA_016584305.1 Chionoecetes opilio | reverse complement strand
TAACGAGAGCCTCAGATAAATGACGTAATGTAGTAGTAGCACGTTCGCCTCGCCCGATAGAGAGCCCTGGTTCGATTCCCGGGTTGTCCATGATATCGTAAGGCATCTTTACGGTAGCCTGTTCGTACCTAGAGCTGAAATAGGTACCCAAATAGAAAAACGGTTGGCACTTACCTTATGGGGAAAGAATATGTGTCAAAAATGCTTGTTTGTCCGCCTAAATGTCCCTGGTAGTTGAAAGTAATAAGGCCAAAGTTTTTCCTTTTGAGATGACACTCTCAGTCGTGTTCTTGATAGAATGGAGGATATATCTGGCAGCTCTTGTGAATAGCCGGGTGGAATGCCCCAACACGACTCGCTGGGTGGGAGGTCTTCACCCAGATTCTTGATATTTCACTTCAAACTCTGATGAAGAAGGCACCAGTAATGACAGCTTGCGTGACTCTGATGATAATATCACTAGTGAAATGTGGTCGTAGGTCGGACTCGCTTGTTCGAAGCTCCCGCACGAGCCTTCATCCGGACCCCCCCTTGCCATCCGCTGATGTGAAGCCTGGGAAAAATGCAAACCTATTTCTTTCTCTAATTATTTTGTGTACGTATGATGTGCCACAATATTTCACCTGTTTTTCTACAGTATCAATAGATACCTTTTTAGTGTAATTACATTTTTAAATTATGTTTATTAAATAAATAAATAAATAACTATATATATATAATTTATATATATATATAATATATATAGTATATATATATATATATATATATATATATATATATATATAATATATATTATTATATATATATATATATAGATATTTTATATATATATATATATATATATATATATATATATATATATATAATATATATATATATATATAATATATATATTAGTGATGGACCGAATGTCTGTTTTCCGTATTCGTGAATGCGAATGCCAATATCTTGTTTAAACATTCGCGAATGCGAATGCGAATTGCGTATATTACAAAATATTTCAAGTTATACACTATTTTTGATATTATACAATCAATCAATCATTGGGGGCATACGCCGGGGAGCGCGTCGCCTCGCCCACCCTACGACGCCACTCCCGGGGGTCACCACGCGCGAGTTCCCATGCAGGCTCCTTTCCCATACCAAGCAGCTCTCGGCAAGAAACATCAATTTACCCCAGCCACGAACCTTGTGGGCGCCCTCTTGGCCTCCTCCACGCCGGATTGTCTCTTACAGATACAGCCCGATGGGAAGGATCGGTTTCAGGGTAGCGTGCCACATGCCTATATAGCCGAAGTTGGCGCTGACGGACCATGCAGGTAACAGGCCTCGATTCAGTCTCACGGTGCAATCGCTGATTTGACACGTAATCATCCCAGTGCTACCCCATGATTCTGCGAAGACACTTATTACCAAAGGCATTGATTCGTCTCTTCAAGTCACTATTTAGTGTCCATGTCTCACAACCATAGAGTAAGACAGGGATCACAAGCGATTTGAAGATCCGGATCTTTGTCCTCCTGCACAGGTACCGACAACGCCAAATACTCCTGCTGAGCGAGTCCATAACACCGTGGGCTATGCCAATCCGCCGTAAGACTTCTTGACGTGACCCGCCGTCATTATGGACTGCGCTACCAAGGTATGTAAAACTTTCCAAGATCTCAATGTCCTCGCCACACGCATGGACAGACTGTACTGCTTCATCTAGTAAGTCTCCAAGCACCTGGACCTTGGTCTTGAGCCAGGAGACCTCAAGTCCCAAAGGCTTTGCCTCCTAATGCAGCGCCTCGAGAGCCATCACCAGGACCTCCAGCGACTCAGCAAAGATTACTGCATCATCGGCCAAAACAAAATCAGTGATCTTGGTGTTGCCGACGGATGCTCCACAATCACTTTGATCTACAACCTTGTCCAATAGCCAGTCCATACAAGCGTTGAAAAGTGATGGGGGCAAGGACGCACCCTTGCCTCACTCCTGTATTCACAGGAAAGAAGCTGGATACACCTGCCCCACACTTCACAGCACTCTCAGTCCCAGAATACAGACCAGTTACCAAACCAATAGTCCTTGCAGGAATCCCGCGAAGTCGCAGAAGATCCCAGAGTGACTCACGATGCACTGAGTCAAACGCCTTCTTGAGATCAACATAGGCTGCAAGCATCCCCTGTCGAAACTCACGTCGGCGTTCCACCAGGACACGAAGCGCTAGGATACGGTCCGTTGTTGACTTACCAGGCGTGAACCCAGACTGCTGAGGTCTCTGATGCTTCACCAGATGACTGCGAATCCGTGTCAGCAATAGATGGGCAAGCACCTTCCCTGGTACGCTGAGCAGTGCAATACCGCGGTAATTGTTGCAGTCCTGACGGTCCCCTTTCCCTTTCCAGATAGGGACGACCAGCCCCCTTTTCCAGTCAGGAGGAATGGTACCTGATTGCCACACGGCAGTCAGGACAGCATGCAACCCGCGGATCATGGCCTCACCCCCAGCTTTGAGGAGCTCCGCACTGATATATACAAACACCAGCTGCCTTTCCACCCCTCAACTTTGCTACAGCCTCTCTGACTTCGTCAAGAGAGGGTGCGGTTTCGTCAATGGGAGGATCGGCATCCACTGCCTGTAACCCAGTGGTGTGAAGCTGCTCAGTTGGAGGGTCCACCGTGAACAACTGCCAAAAGTACTCAGCCCAACGAGCCATCTGCCCATCCATGTCAAACACGAGGCGCCCATCTGCTGTTCGAATAGCACTCGCCCGAGAAGGAGACTTGGAACGGAGCTTCTTCAGGGCTCGGTAGGCGGGTCGGAGGTCATTAGCGTTCAAATGACCCTCGACATCCTCAGCGAGACTCCTGACATACCTCTCCTTGTCTCTCCCCAGGAGGGTTCTAGTCCGGGGTGACAGAGCCCTCTGCTGGTCCTGGTTCCCAGCCAACCCAGTATATTATACAGGTAACTGAAATATTTTGTATGTATTGTAAGAGTTCAGCCATACAATAATGAATATCTAAAATAAATTTCATTCAATTTTCTGTTTCCAGGCTGCGAGACGAGGACCCACTCTTACACGAATACGTACATGATAATATCTTACATGAATAATTATTATTGTGAAGTTTACATTTTGCAATGTCACCAGAGATAATCTCGAAATAATCCCAAACCACACTGGTGTGACTGGACGCCATTATGCAGTAGCTGCAACGCTGTTCTCTTTCAAAGATTGTTGATTGTGCTCGTGGGTGACGGAGAAGAGCACGTATATGCTTACTGGAGTATGGCGCACAAGGCAATGAGTTGAGTTCAGTAACAGTGACCTCGGTTAAATTATTGATGTATTTATATGTTTGCTTGTGTAATATTATGTTAACTTGTTATAGTTTTTCTTATTTATGTCAGTTGATTGATTTGGGCAAAATATTTGCAGATTCGCCAACAACTACGAGTGGGAGTCCGAATGCGAATGCGAATGCGAATATTGAAAAAAAACATGTGAATATTCGCAATTGCGAATCCGAATACGAATATTCGGTCCATCACTAATATATATAATATATATATAATATATATATATATATATATATTATATATTATATATATATATATATATATTATATTATATATATATATATATATATATATATATATATATATATATATAGTCATACATTTCTTTTTTCTTTTTTACATCTTGGCCTATAGCGCCTGTAGGCAGTGACCCCCAGGGGTGGGGTGGTAGGCTCTGGAGGTTCACTTGTGGGGCTGTGATGATTGGCCCTCGCCCGTGGTGGCGCAGGGGAGGATTTTTATAGTGACGCCTGGGATTACAGACAGGTTCATGCCGCCCCTCTGTGTCCTCCGATGCACTCGGAACGTCTGTATTTGTCTGCAATTTTCTCCAGGTCTTCATGATCTCTTCTCCCAGCTCTTGGCCTGTGAAATCTGCTGAAATTGCATCACTGTACGTTGAAGACACTGGCACAGACATATTTGCTTCTTGTTAAATTAGCTCACTCTGCATCTTTTATGCACCTCGGTACCAGCAACTACCACGATACTGTCGCCTCTGTCGATGCTGGCTGGGCCTTGTTGATTCCTTCAGCTCCCTTTTCACCAATCACCACCGTTTCACCATCTATCTCACTGCCACATAAAGGACAATTTCCTCGACTTGCCATCTTCTCATGCTCTGAAAATCAAAATAAATTAATGTTAGTAAAATCTAAAATCTGGAATGGCTGAATGAAAACAATAACTTAACTCAGTGCATGTACCAACCAAATTGACGTCATTGCAGGATGACGTCACGACATTATGACTGCGCCTATAATCTTTCTGAGAGCCCAGAATAATGGGGTTATTGTTTTTTAGACTTTTCCAAAGTCACTTGTTCACTGAAATGAACACTTATCAAAGTACGGAAGAGCTAACCGCCTTCCTAACTGGAATATTAGGTGTTTCTAGTGGCGGAGGCGACCATCAAGCATGATGTCATTTTGACCCATTTTCGGTAACCCAATTTTGGTAAACTTTTGTTGTATCGTTATTTACCCTTGAAACAACAAAATAATGCAATAAAACAATTTCTTGCAATTTGTTTGGGGTGAGAGGGGTTCAGGCGTGGCCACCGAGATGATAAGGCCTGGTGGATCGCCCGTGACGTCACACCATAAGGATACAACCCGCTCCGCTCCCCGTACAAGTTTACCTACCCAATATAATGTTTATCAGTATAAAAGATATACTGTTATCTTCGGAAATGTTTGTTCTATAATATTATCAAATAAAAAACCGTAAAACACACTAAAGAAATACCATTATGAGACTTTAAAAACATATGCATGAGCTTAAACTTTTCGCCATTTAATATTTTATGCAAAAACTTTTTACATGGAGACTATCAATAGAAGCGGAATTTAATTAGCTTTCCATTGATATATTTCCTTTTCTGATAAATGAATTAGAACCATGCATACATTAGCGTTAACTAAATAAATAACATCATGAAATCGGGTAAATTACCCGATTTCATGATGTTATTTATTTAGTTAACGCTAATTTATGCATGGTTCTAATTCATTTATCAGAAAAGGAAATATATCAATGGAAAGCTAATTAAATTCCGCTTCTATTGATATTATCCATGTAAAACGTTTTCTCACAAAATATTAAATGGCGAAAAGTTTAAGTTCATGCCTATTTCTTGAAAGTCTCATAATGGCATTTTTTTAGTGTGTTTTACGGTTTTTTATTTGATAATATAATAGAACAAACATTTCCGAAGATAACAGTATATATTTTATACTGATAAACATATATTAGGTAGGAAATTACCCGATTTCATGATTTTTTATATTTAGTTAACGCTAATTTATGCATGGCGCTAATTCATTTATCACTAAACGAAATATATCAATGGAAAGCTAATTCAACTCCGCTTCTATTGATATTCTCTATGTAAAATGTTTGCGAGCAAAATATTAAATGGCGAAGAGTTTAAGTTAATGCATATTTCTTGAAAGTCTCATAATGGCATTTTCTTTGTGTGTTTTACGGTTTTTTATTTGATAATATTATAGAACAAACATTTCCGAAGATAACAGTATATCTTTTATACTGATAAACATTATATTAGGTAGGTAAACTTGTACGGGGAGCGGAGCGGGTTGTATCCTTATGGTGTGACGTCACGGGCGATCCACCAGGCCTTGTCTCTCGGTGGTCTCGGTTCAGGTCATATTTTGACAGGACTATAAAATATAATATATATATATATATATATATATATATATATATATATATATTATATATATATATATATGTGTGTATAAGTATATATATATATATATATATACTAGCCGCAAAGCCGCCCTCCGGGCGGACTTTTTGGCTGGTTCCTGCGGAGGGCTATTGGTGGGCCGGCCCACCAAACACAGACTCTCCAGATAGCCCCTTCTAGCTTTCCTGAAATCATGGATGTAGAAATGTATGTATTAACGCCAACCTTTTCACATCACCCCCAACCCATTCACTCACCCATTACCCATCACCCCCCACCCATTCACTCACCCATACCCACCACCCCCCACCCATTCACTCACCCATTATCCATCACCACACACCCATTCACTCACACACTCACTCACTCACTCACACATTCACATTGCACGATTGCGTATTGGTCACACTCTATATACTCATGGGTTCCTCATGGAGGGGGGCCACCCTCCTTACTGTGATGATTGTTTGGTCCCCTTAACTGTGCGGCACTTGCTGGTCGAGTGTCCCAGTCTTGGGGACCTACGTGTGCAATTTTTGTCCCGGTGTCGCGGGTCGGACGGTGCTTACCGTCTCTCCCTGGCATTGGGAGAGAGGTGTTTCTCTCCGGGACACGAAGTCCATACATTTATTGAGAAGGCTGGCCTTCTCAAAAAGTTATGATGTTTTTAATATTAACTTATTATTGTGTTTAATGTACTCTTATTCTTTTATGTATTTCGTTATTTTAAATATTTTTATTCTATCCTAAAATTTGTTTCTTAGTTTTACTTTACATGTACCTTCTGTAGGCAGGCGTCAATAACCCCGCAGTTGCGGCGCCTTAAAACTAAAATCAATCCAATCCAACCCATTCACTCACCCATTACCCATCACCCCCCATCTATTCCCTCACCCATCACCCATCACCCCCCACCCATTCACTCACCCATCACCTCACACCCATTACCCATCACCCCACCCATTCACTCACCCATTACCCATCACCCTATATCAAGGTTTCCTTAATTCTCGCAACCCACTTTTTTTCACAATTCTCGCTAATAGGCTGCTAAAGAAAAAAAGAGAAAAAAAGTGATCGGATCATCTCATGAATGGGCTTAAAACCTTCCCCTGCTCAAGCCGGTTCCAAAACTGTGCCATATGAGGGGATTCCGCCACAGGGGGCGGCACCTGGAGCGGACACACACACACACACACACACTTGCTTTATCTATATATATATATATATATATATATATATATATATATATATATATATATATTATATATATACATTATTATTTATAATATATATATTATATATATTATATATTTATATATATATTATTATATATATATATATATATATATATATATATATATATATATATATATTATATATATATATATATATATATATATATATATATATATATATATATATATATATATATATATATATATATATATATATATATAATTACATTATATTAAATACATTTATTTATATAATTATATATTATATATATATATATATATATATATATATATATATATATATAATATATATATATATATATATATATATATATATATATATATATATATATATATATTTCCCACACTGGAAAACATTCTGGAATATGAGAGAGCCGCACTTCAAGGGTTAATGGTGACACAACTCTTTTTTCATATCTTTGGATTCCTCATCCTCCCAAACTACCTCAATGGATAGTTTTGTATTTTGAATTATCTGATCAGCTTATAGTAAGCCACTTTATGTCAACTAATTCTAATGATTCTTGCTTTTACAAGGGAATACTTGAATCAGCTATAAAGATAACCAACGAGCCTCCAAGAGGTATGCAAGCCAATCTACACAAGGCGCTCCAAAACTTCACTCAGGAAACCTTGGAGATGTGCTCCAAGGAAGCAGAATTCAAATCCATTCTCTTTTCCCTCTGTTACTTCCATGCTTGTGTTGCTGAACGGAGGAAGTTTGGAGCTCAGGGGTGGAATACACCATACCCTTTTAACACAGGCAAGTGTGGTATTATTTGTTCTTTTTTCTTCTTTTAGCATGTTTGAGCCTTAAACATTGGTGATATACATTATTCCCTCAAAAGATGCAATTAATATAACAAATCTGCATATTGCATTTCTGGAAATTGCATCTCTCGCCCCATTGAAACCCATTTTATGAATGATTGTACCAGCATTGTACCAAGACTACGTCTAAGCCACCCACATTTACACCACCTGGTCCTAACTTAATACAAAGTGAACATTTTTAAAGTTATCTTAGACTTAGTACAAAGTGAATATTTCAGAAGTTATCTTAAACCTTTGTTTCAATTATTTTACGTTGGAGCCTATAGCGCCTGTAAGCTATTCGTCTGGTTCATCAGAGGGTTCAGTTGGTTAGCCCTACACATTCTGGAGGGCTGTGATGGTTGGCCCTCTCCCGTGGTGGCGCAGGTTGGATTTTTATAGTTACATATGTGATGGTTTTCTGTGATGGTTTGTCCTTAGGCTCATACAACCAACCACCTGGTGCCTTCCGCCCCACGTGTAGTCGCAGTCGAAAGGTGAGGTTCACGCAGCATATGGGTATTTTCGGCCACTCGACGATGGAAGAAACAGTTGTTTCTAGCTGGAATTTGTGCTACTAACACCTACCAGGCTCTTGTCCACCGCGTTAAAGATGGTTGAAAGATTCGAACTCGGGACATCGAGCTCACCACTCTAAGACGCTAACCACTTGGCCACCGCCTCCCCATATTATAAAGAGGACCTTATAAAGTTATATTTGACATATAATCACTGATTATAAAAACATATATAAATCAGTACAGCACTCATGAACAGCAACAATAAAAATTTACATTGTATGGTGACACCCCATGGCTAGTTATTTTTTTTGCTAGGGATAAGATAGAGACAGTCCCAGGCCTGAACAAGCAATTTGGTGATTCGATGGTTAGCAAAGGACATCTTACGTTTGTCAATTTCGTGTAACACCAAGTTATATTTCACCATCATGTTACTCAACCAATCAATCATTGGGGGCATACGCCGGGGGACGCTTCACACCGCCCACCCTACGGCGGCACTCCCGGGGGTCACCACGCGCGAGAACCCATACAGGCTCCCTTCCCATGCCAAGCAACTCTCGACAGTAAACATCAACTTGCCCCAGCCACAAGCCTTGTGGGCGCTCCCTAAACCTCATCCACGCCGGATTGTCTCTTACAGATACAACCCGGTGGGAAGGATCGGTTTCAGGGTAACGTGCCACATGCCCATCTAGCCAAAGTTGGCACTGACGGACTAGGCAGATAATAGGCCTCAATTCAGTATCACGGTGCAATCGCTGATTTGACACATAAGTGTCATCCCAGTGATACCCTATTATTCTTCGAAGACACTTATTACAAAAGCATCGACTCGCCTTTTCAAGTCGCTATTTACTGTCCATGTCTCACATCCATATAATAAGACAGGGATCACAAGCGACTTGAAGATCCGGATCTTTGTCCTTCTGCACAGATACCGACAACGCCAAATACTCGTGCAGATAAGTCCACAACACCGTGATCTATGCCAATCCGCAGTAAGACTTATTGACGTGACCCGCAGTCATTCTTGACTGCGCTACCAAGGTATGTAAGACTTTCCAAGATCTCAATGTCCTCACCGGACGCAGGAACAGACTGTACTGTTTCATCAGGTAACCTCCAAACAATTGAACCAAGTGTTCCCAAAAGCTTTGCCTCTTCGTGCAGCGCCTTGGGAGCCATTACCAGGACCTCGGACCTCCAGTGACTCAGCAAATATTACTGTATCGTCGGCAAAAACAACATCAGTGATCTTGGTATTGCCGAGTGATGTTCCACACTCAATTTGATCTACAACATTGCCCAATACCCAGACCAAACAAGTGTTGAAAAGTGATGGAGCAAGGACGCACCCTTGCCTCACTCTTGTATTCACAGGAAAAAACACTGGATACACCTCCACCACACTTCACAGCACTTTCAGTCCCAGAGTTTACAGGCTAGTCATCAGACTAATAGTCCTTGCAGGAATCCCGCGAAGTCTCAGAAGATCCAATAGTGACTCCCGATACACTGAGTCAAACACCTTCTTGAGATCAACGTAGGCTGCAAGCATCCCCTGTCGAAACTCACGTCGGCGTTCCAACAGGATACGATGCGCTAAGATACGGTCCGTTGTTGACTTACCAGGCGTGAACCAAGACTGCTGAGGTCACTAATGCTTCAGCAGATGATTGCGGATTCGTGTGAGCAATAGATGAGCAAGCAACTTGCCTGGAACGCTTAGCAGTGTAATACCGCGGTAATTGTTGCAGTCCTGACGGTCCCCTTTCCCTTTTCAGATAGGGACGACCAGCCCCCTTTTCCAGTCAGGTGGAATATTACCTCATTGCCACACGGCATTCAAGAAAGAATGCAACCCAAGGATCATAGCCTTACCCCCATCTTTGAGGAGCTCCGCACTGATATCACGAACACCAGCTGTCTTTCCACCCCTCAACTATGCTACAGCCTCTCAGACTTCGTCAACAGAGGGTGCGGTTTCGTCAAGGGGAGTATCGGCATCCACTGCCTTGAATCTAGTGGTCTGAAGCTGCCCAATTGGAGGGTTCAATGCTACACAAGATGAGGTAAAAAAATCAACCACCAAGAAGAATGGCTCCTCTTTTGATCCGCCAAACTGCTATATTTGGGGAGGCGGTAGCGGAGCGGTTAGAGTCTCCGACTGGCGTTCTCGGTGACCCGAGTTCGATCCCCGAAGAAACCCAAAACCTTTCTGCACCGTCGAGTGGCCTAAGAACACCCACATGCCCTGCCTATCAACTCTACCTTCGACTGCGAGTGCATCGGAGGACACAGGGGGGCGGCATGAGCCTCACAGGCGTCACTATAAGAATCCTGCCTGCGCCACCAACGGGCGAGGACCAACCATCAGAATCCTCAAGTGAACCTCCAGAGCCTACCATCCGAGCCCTGGGTCACCACAGCTTACAGGCGCTATAGGCACAAATGTAAAAAAAAAAAAAAAAAAAAAAAAAAAATATATATATAGTCTGCCTCCCCTGCCTTCACACCTTAGATCAAGCCTGAAGATGGAACAAGTTAGTTCCGAAACGTCGCAATCCATAGGACAACTTCTGAATAACACACCAGAAGAACACAAGACAATTGTACGGCAAATAGAAACCGTGCATAAAAAGCTCAATAAAGGAGAATGTTCGACTGCGTTGCCTAAGAGAATATATCCTGCCTGGCTACACTAATATATATATATATATATATATATATATATATATATATATCATTGTCATAGAAGGGGATTTAAACTTTGCTATTTATATGATATTTTGTTCTTTAAATGTTCACCACATGAAACTTGAAAAGCACTTGCCAGCACCACAAAACCATGAGTGGTTTGACTGATTTGCATATATTTAAAGATAATTGATCAAGGATTGTTATATTTAACCTATGTTGTACTAGCTTGTTGTAGTAATGGTGGAAAAAAGCAATATTTATGGCCGGCTGCCGCTCCTCAACACGTAGGTGGGGCAGGCGATGTGCAGAGGCAGAAGGTAAGGTGTGTGCCATGGTGCCTGCCAAGTTTAGATACTGACAATTCGTATCTTTTGGTCGCAATTACAATATACACTTTTCATTACTCAATTATGTTCTATAATTATCATCACGAATTCCGTAACATATTGATGTGTAATATCACTTTAAACAATACTGTCTGCAAAATATTTACAGACTGTAGGTTTCAAGCACTGCTCGAGTGCACAGGTGATGACAGATGAGCTATTCATGACTACATAGATATCTTGAGCCTTGCAAAATCTCAAAAGTGATTGTGGTAATTCATTTGCAGTCTCAAACCTCGTAGCTCGCGGCTACAGCTGCATAAGGGTTGAAGATTACGTGCTGCAACACTGTAGAATTTCAGAATTTGTTCCAAAGGGATTATTTTGTTTACCCAAAAATGACAGAAACTCACCACTCTCAGGTTACTCTAACATGTATGAGAATACCTCACCTAATAAAATAGATCCTGAGTTGAAAAACACTAACATCAACCTGCTCAGCAACACTTAGCAATGTGTCAACATATCAATGTACGAAAGAATAAAGAATATGTACCTTGAGCTTCTGTCAAAAAGAACAGCACACCACTGTGAGGACTACTATAACATTTGGTTTTAAAAGAAAACTGTGTACAACAGTGATGAACAGTTTGCTTACAGTTGAGGGAGATATGTCATGTCTGGATAAGTAAAGGTGTGGTAGTTCAAGCTCAGGTTACAAACTACCATACCCAGTTTATACCAGTGTCGCACCAAACAGCATGTATCGAGGCACCAGGTTCGAGCAGAGTCGAAGCATCCCAACGCCTTATAAACAATCGGCGGAGGAGATGCCGGCAGATGAACAGCACATCCTAGTGAGCTAATCACTCAGCTGCCGATTCCTCACCAGCCCTCTCCACACGTGTTTCTCGGACTACCTGAACACCTTCGGGTTTTTTTTTTTTTTTTTTTTTTTTACATTTATGCCTATAACGCCTGTAGGCAGTGACCTCCAGGGGTCGGATGGTAAGCCCTGGAGGCTCAATTGAGGGCTGTGATGGTTGGCCCTCGCCCGTGGTGGCGCAGGCAGGATTTTTTATTGTGACGCCTGTAATTACCCAGCAAACATCGAAATTACGGGACGATACGCTAGCATCGGCAATCCGGAGTTTATTGTATTGGGTCGACATCTTAAAATGCGGCTGCCAGTACTGGTTCGATTTATTTAAGTTATCCGCATGCACAGCGGCAGGCAGCGGCCCAATAAATTTTATAAAGGGGGCCGATTATGTGCCCGATATTGGACCATAATTATTTCTTCAGTAATGGGCCGCTTCAGTAGTCAGATTCATTTTATATAATGGGACGATTATGGGTATTGTAACCATGCCGCTTCTTCCAGTATCGTGCCGATATAGAATCTTAGATGTTTGCCAGTGTTATCCCTGTGGATTTTTAGTCCCTTATACTGAACACTGGGATCTTCTGCGACTTCGAGGGATTCCTGCAAGGACTATTGGTTTGATAACAGGTCTGTATTCTGGGACTGAGAGTGCTGTGAAGTGTGGGGCAGGTGTATCCAGCTTCTTTCCTGTGAATACAGGAGTGAGGCAAGGGTGCGTCCTTGCCCCATCACTTTTCAACGCTTGTATGGACCGGCTATTGGACAAGGTTGTAGATCAAAGTGATGTGGAGCATCCGTCGGCAACACCAAGATCACTGATCTTGTTTTTGCCGATGATGCAGTAATCTTTGCTGAGTCTTTGGAGGTCCTGGTGATGGCTCTCGAGGCGCTGCACGAGGAGGCAAAGCCTTTGGGACTTGAGGTCTCCTGGCTCAAGACCAAGGTCCAGGTGTTTGGAGACCTACTAGATGAAGCAGTACAGTCTGTTCATGCGTGTGGTGAGGACATTGAGATCTTGGAAAGTTTTACATACCTTGGTAGCGCAGTCCATAATGACGGCGGGTCACGTCAAGAAGTCTTACGGCGGATTGGCATAGCCCACGGTGTTATGGACTCGCTCAGCGGGAGTATTTGGCATTGTCGGTGCCTGTGCAGGAGGACAAAGATCCGGATCTTCAAGTCGCTTGTGATCCCTGTCTTACTCTATGGTTGTGAGACATGGACACTAAATAGTGACTTGAAGAGACGAATCAATGCCTTTGGTAATGTGTCTTCGCAGAATCATGGGGTATCACTGGGATGATTACGTGTCAAATCAGCGATTGCACCGTGAGACTGAATAAAGGCCTATTACCTGCATAGTCCGTCAGCGCCAACTTCGGAGGCCTATTACCTGCATAGTCCGTCAGCGCCAACTTCGGCTATATGGGCATGTGGCACGCTACCCTGAAACCGATCTTTCCCATCGGGTTGTATCTGTAAGAGACAATCCGGCGTGGAGGAGGCCAAGGGGGCGCCCACAAGGCTCGTGGCTGGGGCAAGTTGATGTTTCTTGTCGAGAGCTGCTTGGTATGGGAAAGGAGCCTGCATGAGAACTCGCGCGTGGTGACCCCCGGGAGTGGCGTCGTAGGGTGGGCGAGGCGACGCGCCCCCCGGCGTATGCCCCCAATGATTGATTGATTGATACTGAACAATGATTGCAAAGCTACTATGTTTTGCCACGGTATATTGTGAAAGGAGGTTTAATAAGGGGGAGGCTGCTTGATGCGCACCCCCCTTATTAAACCTTTCACAATATACCGTGGCAAAACATAGTAGCTTTGCAATCATTGTTCAGTATAAGGCACTAAAAATCCACAGGGATAATGCTGGTAAACAATTAGACTACATTGGTACAATGCACTGGAAAATATAAAAATATTACATAATATGGATATTATAGAATAATACTTCCATTGATGTTCGTTATCACTTAAAACGAAACATAAATGTTTGCTATAAAACAGCTAACAATTTTTGAGAAAAAATTTCATTATGTTATGGCAAAATATTAACAGCTGAGCGAAAATTGGTCTTTAATAATTATTTTCAAAATGTGCCTATTTGAAAAACATGAACATTCAAACACACAAAATCTATTTTATTCAAGTTCATTAAAAATAAGTTGATACAAAATTAATTAATATAACACATGGTCACATGGCCATCCTCTTAAAATAAGAGATTTAATGAAAAAATGTCTCTGGTACAGGTTGAAGTTCCCAAACTCGGCAACCTCGGGACCAGCGCCGAGCCGAGTAATGGAATTTTCCGACTTTTAGAACGTAGATATATTAAGGGGAAAAAAAGCATGAAAATCACATGAAAAAAATCACAGAATAGAAGTACACAAAATAACAGTGTACACAATTCTACAGTCACAACACCACTGAACAATAACAACAAACAAATCGGCGGGAGAAACCAAGCGGCCTAGTGTGGTGGCACCTAGCGGCCGACCCGGCAACTACGCGCCGGGTTTTGGGTGTTCTGCCGTGTTTTGGAAAATACGGAACCATAGCCGAGTTTTGGGTGTTGCCGAGTCTTGGGATGCCGAGTTTGGGAACTTCAACCGTACAAATAAAAAATAAAAAATTCTTTAACGATATAATACTCAGTCATTTTGGGCTATTCAACCAGATTTTAAACCTGAAGATTAGAAAAGTTCTCTT
>JACEEZ010001253.1:162500-180000 GCA_016584305.1 Chionoecetes opilio | reverse complement strand
CGTTACAGGAACAGCACGATTTGGAGTTTGCAATCACATGTTGTCTAATATATACTACTACCACAAACATCAATACATGAGTCCGAAGGGCCCACAAACACTTTTTCTCTCAATGAGCTTCCGTCGCAAATCACTACTGTCTGAGATATAAGATGTTTTTAATAGGAAGGAGTGTATATGAGATATGAAAATTAATCTAACCTAACCCCACCTTTTGACTCACTAACCTAACCTAATCCCACGTTATAACCTCCTAACTAAAGCACCTGTTTTGATAGTGTACTTACGGGCAGATATCGATTAATGTAAGCCAAGGACCACAAAGAATGACTTGTAATGACACTGTAAAACTGCACTTACATACACGGAGATCAAGAAAAATGGAAATGAGTGGAGATTAGCAGCCACGCGGAGATCGTGTTGGCGCCAAGCTAGAAGCTATATGAAAACAGTTCCAATATTCTTAAATCAGCATTAGGAAAATTCTCAAATCACCGCTAAACCAACTTGTTTTTTATTTATAAAAATCTATGTAAATATTCAACTTTGCTGCTATTGTTTAGCTGGTGGTGTCGTGACTATTCATCTATAACAAGGACTTTTTACAAGTCTTATCTTTCCTGTGATTGATTCAACGGTCGCATGGCGACGTGATGATAGCACTGATGGGCGAGTTTGAATTTCACAAATCTTTCAAGTTGCCGCTTATTTTGATGCTTAGAATGTGTTCTCAGCAAATATACAAACACACAAACAATTGTAACCCATATTGTGTGCAATAACTGTCAAGTGAACACTATATATCGTTTCAGTACTGTTTGGCTATGTCGCCCTGACATCGTCCTGGTCATTCTGGCCCGATAAAGGAAATTCATATCAGATATGTATTGGCATGACACACAGTTGCCATCATCCCGCAGTTCCGTTACTTGCCGGTATCGTCCCGTAATGTCGATGTTTGCTGGATAGAGGCTCATGCCGCCCCCTGTGCCCTTCGATGCACTCGAAATTGAAGGGTAGAGTTCATGGACAGAACATGTGGGTGTTCTTAAGCCACTCGACGGTGCAGAAATATTTCAAGTGGATTTATGGGTCTCACTCGGGATCGAACTCGGGTCTTCGAGAACGCCACACGGTGACGCTAACCACTCTGCTACCGCCTCCCCATATACGGGGACACGCTGGTCGCTTCATGTCTGTTCCTGACTCTGGGCCCGTCCCTACATTGCACATTTAAACCCGACCTCAGCAGACAAACTCTACACGTCTTGGATGAAACTTGACATATGGAACTTTAGTTACATTTGTGATTTGTGTTGGTTTTGTTATTTTGCTATCTTGGTATTATTAAATGAACCACAACGAATAGTTTACCTCACCATCGTGTGGAAAGTTCCTGCAAAAGAAGAAAATATTTGATATTTTGAAGTGTTGCTTTGTATGAATCCTAAGTTAGGTTATGTCACTTTGATTTACAGAGCAACACAAAGTAAATTCAAAGACACCGGCTGTCGCCACTAGACAGCCTAAGTACTTACTTAGTGTACTGGAGGATTGAAGAGGTAAATGGGTTTAGATATCATGGCTCCATTCTGTGAAAGTACGAAAGCAAGGAAAGAAAGATAAGAAAGTGTTTTTTAATAGATAGGAAGTAGTTAGATTTTTAGGGTGTATGATAAAAGAAAGAACAGTGAATACAAAAACAACAACACAGGACAACATATTAGTACCATCTATTATATATGCATCAGACATAGCACAATTAATATATATGAAATAAAGGCTAAAGCTTCAGGACACAATCAATGCAAATTAATTACATTGAAGTTTCGCATTTGGTGCTAATTGGTGCAGGACAAAGTTCACCAAATATAAATTCGCTAGATACGAATAATCAAAACAATAGGAAAATTATATTTGATGTTACAACCTTGAGAGTCAATATTTTTGTGCTTGTTTGCTGACTTAAAACCACCTTTTTTCAACTAGTTATTATTATATAATAAGTGATAATATATAAAAATGAAAATTAAACAAACTTTTGGTGGGAAAATACACTGAGAGCAGTTATAGTCTTTTCTAGGGTAAAAGTTATTCCCCAAATGCAAGAATATGGTTACTAAATAGCATGTAATGCTTTCTGGGAGATGACATTATGACAAAAGGGGAAAATATGGTTGCCAAATGAGAATTAGGGTAGCAAATGGATGGGGTCACCAAATGACAGTTTGTCACATTCGAACATGCCAAATGCAAATCTTTCTTCACTTAAGAGATGTATGTGGCGTGATAAATAGATATTATAGTATTAAGGCGCCGTAACTGCGGGGTTATTGACGCCGGCTTACATAAGAGACAGTAAAATAAATATTATAAAACAAATTTTAAGATATAATCAAAATATATAAAAGAACAATAGTACATTAAAAGCAATAATAAAAGAATATTAAAAATATCATAACTTGTTGTGAAGGCTAACCCTCTCAATAAAGGTATGGACCTCATGTCCCGGGGAGAAACACCTCTCTCCTAATGCCAGGGAGAGACGGTAGGCACCGTCCTCCCCCCGATACCGGGACAAGAATTGCTCACGTAGGTCCCCAAGACTAGGACACTCGACCAGTTAGTGCCGCACAGTTAAGGGGACCAAGCAATCATCACAGTAAGGAGGATGGCCCCCCTCCATGAGGAATGTGGTGTGAACATAAAAAATGGTGCAAGCAATGAAAGTGTTTCTGAAATGGTATAAGCAATTACAAATTTGGTATCTCTAGTTGCAGAAAAGGTATGAGTTGTAAAGTGAAAGATACGGTGAAGTGCAGCAATCTGAAATAGTTTGGTCGTCTGATAAAAATGGATGCAAGTATATTGACTAAGACGACATGTACCTTATTTCTTTGTACACTTCTTACCGTTTGTAGTTCTGTATGTTCTTGGTGCCGTGAACTCACTCAGGACCTTGTAATTGCTGTTCAATATTCCCTTCGATCACTATTCTTATACTGTTGGGGCAGGAATACACACAACTCCAGTTCTGGTATATTATTCACAGTTAGACTAGCGTACACAAGGACGTACAATGAGCACAGACACGAAATATGACTGATATGGGCTATGGTCAACTCCTCACTGACTCCCAGCCGTCTCGTGGCTACCAACAACACTTTGGTCAAGCCGGTACAATAGGAAAAATATCAGAGACACATGTGGCGTGTCGCTGTAGTACAACGGAATTTAAGCTTAAGGTGCTAAGAGAGAGAGAGAGAGTAATTGGAGAGTAAATTAGAGACATATTCGCTAGGGACTTGAGACCTGACATACAGCTGATAGTCGGTCTAGTTCAAAGAATATTGGAAGGAAGGTGCGAAGAGAAGAAATACGAGAGAGGAATTAGGAGATATATACGAGAGAGAGTAATTGGATACATGGGAGAGAGAGAAGTAATTGGAGACAGTACAGACATACAAGAGCAGTGTGGATTCTGGAAGTGAGAGAGGATGTTTCCCTGTAAAGTTTGAGTATAGCATAAGATATCAGAATTCCATTAAAAGTGGGGCAATTTAGTAACACGAAAAATCTGGACAAACGTAAAAAAATCGGGACATTTTTAAAAGCGGGATACATTGAAAAAGCGGGACGGTCCCGCCTAAAAGCTTGGCTCTGGTCACCTTATTGTACCATATATATATATATATATATATATATATATATATATATATATATATATATATATATATATATATATAGGGAGGTCCCGTTATACGAGCATTCGGTATACGAGAATCCGATGATACGAGATGTGTAAATTAGGGTCTATTTTCAATATACGAGATCGAAAATCCAATGATACGACATTCAAACTGGGGTGAGTAAAATTATCAAGTTCAAAATGCGCGCCCTACCACTCCCTGGCTGGACAAAGAGGGATTTGGTTGACCCCAGTGAGGTCACCCCTAGCAAACCGTGACCTGAAGGGTAATTAAGCATATGGTGCGGCCTGACATTTAGGGGTAATTAGCAGGTGTGCAGCCTTAACCTTGGGACCGCAGTCAGGTCACCCCTAGCAAGGCGTGACCTGAAGGGTAATTAAGCATATGGCGCGGCCTGACCTTTAGGGGTAATTAGCCAGGTGTGCGGCCCCAACCTTGGGACCGCTACACTACCTTCTCTCGTATCACGTGGCGTCCCCAACATTACAACGTCTTTTTTGCTTGTTATGCATGTTTTATGTTTAATTAATCTGCAGTTTTGTTATTTTGTGTGCTATTTTCTCCTTCAGAATGCTTTTTCTACAGAATAGGTAGTACAGTGTGGGTAATATAGACGCTGTGTGTTTGTTGTGTTTGCTATATATTTTAGCTTGAAAAACATGTTGTTGTTTTTTTGTCTTGTTTTTTTTTTAATTGATGGGGTCCTGGAACCAAACCTATATTTTACCATTAGTTATGTGTTTCGTTATACGAAATTTCGCTTTACGAGTATGCCAGGTGGAACCTAACTGCTCGTATCTTCGGGACCTCCCTGTATATATATATATATATATATATATACTCGTATAATGATCTCCATGAGAGTTCCAGGAAGAGGCATGAGTGTAGATGATTAATATGATGCAATGCTCACTCGGTTATCTTTATTTTTCTAATATATCATTGTTTTGACTATGCATGATCTTTGTTTTGTATTTAAGCTCTCTAGGTAATTATATAAGCACTATTTCCATATTTTCAATTATATAGAATTTGTTACTTGAAAAACATTTCTTAAATTACATGATATAATTTTGTATATTTAGGATTTGTACACTGTAAGATGCAAAACAATATCGATGTAAAGAAACTGCCCTGGGAGTAGGGCCTTTTTATATATTCATAAGACTTTAATGAATGAACAAATAATTTTCAGACATCAGTCATTTGGTTGAATACATATCAGATTTCACTAAGAAACCAGCAATTAGGTAGCTGTTTGTAATTTTTGCTCCATCACTTATGATTGTCTTTCACCTCACATGCCTCAATTTTGTACAGGTGACCTAACCATCAGTGTTAATGTGCTCTACAACTACCTAGAGGCAAATAGCAAGGTGCCATGGGAAGATCTGCGATATTTATTTGGCGAGATCATGTATGGTGGGCACATAACAGATGACTGGGACCGAGTTCTCTGCCGAACTTACCTGGAGGAATTTCTTCACCCTGATCAGGTTTTTATCACTGGAAATTGCCTTTATTTTATCTTGGATGATTGTTTGTTCATAAAAATGGTATTTTAGGCATTAACGCAACTCATATTAAGCCTAATTTAATGTGATCAGCCCAATATGACCATAGCCAACATATCTTTAAATTGCTCTCAATAGACAGCTATTGCTCATGCTTAATTGTCTTATACATACATATGTAATTATGGATTGCATTTACTTAGTTGTGCCGTACAAGAAAAGAGTGTTAGTGCTAGTGTTGTCTTGAATCAATACAGCTTCTTATCTAGCTTGGCTATTTGTCGAGCTGTATCTATCGATATATTCTTACACTTATATGTACTATACAGAGAGAGCAAACCAGGGAGTGTTGGTATATTCATTTGGATAGAATGGAGGCTAACATAATTAAGATAATATGTAGTTCAAGTGATAAAGAGAGGGAAACACTGAGGGGTCATGAAGAGGAATATGTCAAGGCAATGTGTGTCACAAAGGCGTAAGCATTCAGGAGGGTGGAAGGTATGTATGTGACATAGTGACTTTGTGCAATGTAGTCTATAGAACGACAATGCACTGCTGAAATCTAGGACCTGAAGCTGTATGAAGTAGCATATTTCTGAAATGCAGGACATGGACCTGCTACATTAGCTTGATCATGGAAGGCACCGATGTATTTCAACATTTGACAAAAAATTAAGTGTTTTTCTAATTTGCCTAGTTTTGACGGGAAAATTTGTGCTCGCACCGTACTATCTCTATATCTATCCTATCTGGTTGGGTTTTAATTCATGAATAGTTCTTACTTGGACCACCTCTGCATCTAAATTGCTCCAAATGTTTATGCAGGAATTAGGAAAGTTGTATTATTTGATATCCTTCTCACAAATTGTTCTTTTCAGTTTATCTTTCCATGTTAATTTTTATCCCTTATATCTCTAGCAAACAGATCTTCTCTATCCACTTTCTCCAGTCCCTTCATTACTTCATATACTACTATTATATCTCCTACTTCTCTTATGTCTTCTAGTTTTAGGAGATTTAATCTCCTTAGGCTATATCCATATTGTAGCTCTCTCTAGCTTCGTGTTATCTTGGTTGCTGCATTTTGTATTTCAAACCTTTTTTTTTCATTGAGTAAATTATTACAACTCTTACTTCAGGCAAATCAACGATATAATAAATTAATTTATCATCTCTTTATCCAAATAATTATGCGGTTTTTTTTATTACTCATGAGCTTATATGCTTTTCTAGTGATCCTGTTTGTGTTTCTCTATTATCCATATTATCCATATTTATTGATCACAAATAGTTTACTGCTTTGGTCATTTCTTATGCATTCATTTCCAATTGAATACCGTTCTGCTACTCTGTTACTGCTCCACCCACTTTTCATCACCCCACATTTCTTTACATTAGACTCCATTTGCTATATCCAGCACCATTCAGATGTCTTGTTCAGATCATCTTGTTGCATCTCATAATCATCCCTATTTATAACCTTTTGAATATTTAGGATATGTATTTATAATATTTTGTTTTCTGAACCAGCTGCTCTGGGTTTTGAGCCACTCCATACCTTTAGGAGAAGGCCTCGTGTGTGTAGCTTTTCTTGGTAGCGCTGCATAATTTGTGAAAAGACTTGTGTAGCTGTTCAGTTTTTGGACCATGTCATATATGTACTATCGAACCTTAACATTTGCTTTCTTAACTCGCGATTTTGATATTCGCGGGTTGATAAAAAAAAAAGTTGGTTGATAAAAAACATTAGATCTCAAGCATGTTTGGGAAAAGATCCAGATTTTAGAGAGAGGTAGCCAACAACATAAATGAGTTAAGCATTGTCTTGGCCTTGAGCCATGAGCAGGCTAAAACCATTAAATGAGCTGACAATGAATAATGACAAGGCTGCAAAGGAAATACGACAGCTTAAAGATGACAACATGAAATTACTGGAGGAGAGAGAGAAAATAAAAACAAGAGTTAAGGTTGAGACCAAGGCTTTAGTTCATGATAAAAAGTTGGCTGAAATTAAGGAGGAACCAAAATGATGGAAAAAGTTACACGAACAGGAAAAGGTTGGCTTTAAGGAAATTTTCAATCAGCAATCAGAGAAAAACCAAGAAAATTTAGAAAAACAAGTTGTTAGGGTTATTAAGACCAGACAAATGTTGTTCAAGATACAGCTGACAAAATGAGACGAGTGGTTATAACATGACTAAAGGAGACACCCATGCACGTAAGAACAGAGAGAGAAAAGATTGAACTTGCATTGGCTATGGAAATTGTGTCGACCATATTGGAGGAAAGTGTGGAACCCCAAGATGAAATCTAAGAAATGTATTGACTGGGTAAATTTGAAGAAGGTAGAGCAGGGCCGATGAAGGTGGAATTTCGATCCCAGGTTACACTGAATGAGTTATTGAACAAGACAGAAAGTTGCTGGAAAAGAAAAGTTTGAAACAGTTTGGTTGAAAAGGGATACTAGACGATAGCAAAGGTCATGAAACTTTAACAAAAGGCTGAGGCAAAGACTACTCTATACTGGACTTGCTACTCGTGCCCCGCGCCAACCCGCCCATGACCAGTGGAGGCCAGTTTTGCGATTCCTGCCATTTTAGAACATCACCCCTATTTCCCTTCCTAAGGTTTATCAGTATATATGATATACCGTTATCTTCGTAACTGTTTGTTCTATAATATTATCAAATAAAAAACAGTAAAATACACTAAAGAAATGCCATTATGAGAGAGTGAAGAAATATGCATGACCTCAATATATACTTAAACTCTTCGCCATTTAATATTTTGCGAGAAAACATTTTAGATGCTAGCGATAGAAAGAAGCGGATTTTCATTAGCTTTCCATTGATATATTTCGTTTTCTGATAAATGAATTACCACCATGCCTAAATTAGCGTTAACTAAAAAAATAACATCATCAATCGTATCGGCAAGTAAAAAAAGTGTTCCATGAATACAGTAGACTATGGCATATCAGTATAAATGATACACTGTTATCTTCGTGAATGTTTGTTCTATAATATTATCAAATAAAAAACTGTAAAATACACTAAAGAAATTCCATTATGAGAATCTGAAGAAATATGCATGAACTTATATTCACTTAAACTCATCGCAATTTAATATTTTGCGTGAAGACTTTTTACATGCAACATATCAATAGAAGCGGAATTTAATTAGCTTTCCATTGCTATATTTCGTTTTCTGATAAATGAATTAAAACCATGCATAAATTAGCGTTAACTAAATAAATAACATCATCCATCGGGTAATTATCCCGATAGATGATGTTATTTTTTTATTTAACGCTAATTTATGCATGGTTATGATTCATTTATCAGAAAACGAAATATAGCAATGGAAAGCTAATGAAAATCCGCTTCTTTCTATCGCTAGCATCTAAAATGTTTTCTCGCAAAATATTAAATGGCGATGAGTTCAAGTGAATATTAAGTTCATGCATATTTCTTAACTCTCTCATAATGGCATTTTTTTATTGCATTTTGCTGTTTTTTATTTGATAATATTATAGAACAAACATTTACGAAGATAACGGTATATCATATATACTGATAAACCATAGGAAGGGAAAAGGGAGTGATGTTCGAAAATGGCAGGAATCGCAAAACTGGCCTCCACTGGAAATAGCCCAAAATGAGTAGCAAGTCCAAGTAGTCTTTGGCTGAGGAAAACAAACGAACAGAGAAAGGAGGAGGAGAAGGCAAAGTTATTCTGGCGAGTGATGGACACGATGAGTATCGAGAAATGGTATCGGCCGTGAGAAGGAGCGAGAGGCATGGGTCGGCAAAGTGCAGAAAGAATAAAAATAGTATATGCCAACGTGAATAGGTTGAGATTAGTAAGTTTATAGCTAAATAATTCATGAGGAACGAGGAACCAGATGTGTTGTTTGGTGGAGACGAAACTGAGCAAGGTGGTGGAAACACAATTGGGATATGAAAAATATATCCTGTGAAGAAGAGATCGATACAATAAAGTATAGGAGGAGAAGTTATGATTGCAGTAAAAAAAAACTGAAAGTATTTAAAGTGAATATGGGAGTAGGAACGGCATAATTTATTGAAAATAAGCTTAGATACTAGTAAAGAAGAAAAAGAGATATTGCCGTGGCATATGTTCCACCAAGAACTTGATAATGGAAAGGTGATGAATATCAAAAAATGTTTAACAATACAGCCAGGCATCTGGGACAACTAATGGAGACGCCGATGCAGATTTGTGTTGCCGATTTGATTTTGATGGGTGACTTTCACTGTAAGGAGGTAAACTAGGAGGAGTGCTATGCCAAGGTGACTCATGAAGTAACAAGTTACTTAACTTAGTAATGGATAATGGTAATGACACAAAATAATGATTGATCAAGAGACAATATTCCGAGGAGAGGACACACCCGCAAGTCTAGATCTGCTGTTCACAAAAGACTGACATTATTAATGACTTGGAATACTTGTGTCAATTTGGAAAAAATGACCAAGTGGTACTACAGTGTGAGATTACAGAGGATATTGTGAAAACCAAAAGATGAAAGATTTATAAAGGGAAGATACAATTATGGAAAATCCAACTTTGGGCGATTACAAAAGTTCTTTACTGAATGCCATTGGAGTCTCTTCCACGAGGCCAAACATGTGGAAGAGAAGTGGGACAATTTCTTGGGAATATATAATGTTGTTGTTGATAAGTATGTACCAAATATAACAAGGAAGGAAAACTGAAAAAAAGACTGGTTTAACAGAAGATGGGAAGTAGTAAAATATTATAGAGATGTTTCAAGGAACAGATGAAAAAGATCAATAAGGGGATAGGACGGATGGAATAGGACAAGAACAAAGATAACAAGATATGAATATATAAGAAATCGCAGATCTCTCTGTTTGTAGATACTTTTTTGGGCTAAGTCAAAATGGTATCGTACAGTTTATACACATTTATATCCAAGTCCATTAATGAACTTCGTTTTGCTACGACGAAAGATGTAGACCAGCCAGTGAGTGCGGCGCAGCTCGTAAGATGAGTGTCCTTGATGTGGTCACGTCCAAGTCGTTTTGCCTCGTCCTTCTCTCCGCTCGACACTCGCTCTGGTTGTTTCCTGCTTTCGTCACCAGTTGATATTTATGCTAGCCACAACAGGCTGATATACATACAATTGTTCTGTGCTTGAGCTAACAAACTGACGAGCTGTCCCTGGTTCTCACGGCTAACCCTGAAAAAGTTCATTTAATTATAAATGCATTATATTTACATCATTAAATGATCATGATGTTTCTAAAATTATACCGTTTCATTTGATGTTAAGTACATTGAAATAGCCTGTATGAAAGTTGTTGTGGATTTGATGGATTACTTGTTACAATTGTGTGATAATAATTGTAATTAAATTATAATAGTAGTGTAAATTATTATCTATGGCAGAAGTGACTAACATGCTAACGAACTCAGTCTTAACATAGCGGGAAGCATCCGTCGCTCCCAAGCTTTGAGCCATCAAACGTAACTCAGGCACGGTTAATTTAGATACTGCATCGCACGTGGGCTGGCAACGCAAAAATTTTGCCACGTCAGCGTCAGAGATCAGAGCCATGATGGCGAACATCAACACAGTGTTACCAACACAGCGACACGCAAAAATAACAAAAATCTAAATCAACCAAAACGTCGGTGTTAGTACCTTTCACGCAAAACTGCAACTCAATAAAACCTATAAGAACGTGTACATGCTGGCAAGGTCGCCACTGTCACGATCTCCCCCTTTCAGTCAAGACTAAGGTAATGAACGTTTAGTAAAATATTGAAACTCAGGTTCGGAGGGATTCGATTTTAAGAGAATTACAAAAAAAAAAAAAAAACAGTAAACTAGTCAAGTAATTAATTTAAGCAATAAATACAATACCAAATAAAAGAACTGAACACAAAAGTAAATGAGAAATAACAGCTCTATAGAGCAGAACATACGTTAACACTTTATTACTTAAACTTAGTTATCTTGATTTTTGGCCATAGAACACCGTATGGATAAAGAAAACTAATGTGGATGTACACGCTCACCCGATAATAAGGTTGCTACAAAGTCAACTCACTGATACAAAATAAAACTAGAAACACTAAGGAAAATAACACGTGGCAAAAGTGTTACCTGGCTGACACACAAACAATAAAATTAATGTAGTTACCTGCCAACAAAAATGAAATGAAAAAAAATCTGGCTACCAAAACTCAGACAAAACTCTGTAACAAATACACTCACCTAAATTGTATCAGCAGAAATCACACGCCTAGAAATCTATCTCAGACTACCACTCTCCCAGCAGCAACCACATGTAGGCCTCGCGACCTCTTGTAGCTTCCTTATTTTCTTCTGTTCTTATGTAACCCATTAACAAAAACCCCACGTGGGGGCACAGAACACATCAAAAATTACCTACTGCTGGCCAGAGACAGATAACGAAACACACGCTTAACTTACCTCACAAATACCCTTGTACCCGTTTCACGCACCATACCACAATTAACCTCCTGGCAACCATGCCGTCTCGAAAACTTAGGGAGGAAAGGTTGTACGTTGTGCCTCCTGACACGGGTCAACTCGAATGAGGGCGAGCGGGGTCACCGCGGACCTTATAAACCCTCCGCCGGCTGGGTCAGCCGCGTTTGAAAACACAGACTTACCCAGGGCGCTCAACGGCCCGTATTATACTTAAACAAAGAACACCTATCTAAAAATGCATGTAACACACTTGATAAGGTATTAAAACAATGGTACAAGTGGAAACTAAACTGATGTTTGAATAAGAGTCGTGTCAACCTTCTGTTTCTATCCTTAAACTACCAAACTTTCCTCCCGAGACGGTGGAAGCAAAACCCTATATCTAACCACTAGAATACACATCACTTAATCCTAATACATAGTATGAAAAGTACCTTGGCCTCATAATCATTGAAATAAATAAATTATGAGGTAAATCGTAATACTGACTCTGGACGGTATACTGGCTACTTTCCTAAAGAATAATATGAACCTTTATAACTAATATATACTAAGCAAAGCTGCATAATGAAGAACGGGAAGATATGAGGAAAGATAATACAAAATTTTCCTACTTCACAACCTTAAAATGGCCGACCAGCTCCTTCCTGCTTGAGGCAAACAGAAAACGGGAGAACGGGAAACTCTAGGCATGACCAAAATAAAATATACTAAGGCTAAATATGGAAAAGTAATTCTATGGTACAACATATGAAATACAGCAGGCACGGTCGTGACAGTGTTCAGGAGAAAGGTTTTTGTAGGTCTATCTTTGCCACCAGGATTGCTCTCAGGATCGATTAATCACTTCATAAAGCCGCGGTCACACGAGCAACTTTTCCGTCAATATTCAGCCGGCAATATTCAGCAAAGGCAATACCTTGCCGTGTTTTGGTCACACGGACTTTCACAGAAGTAGCAAGAGTTTTAATGGCAATTTTGGCTTCTCAAGATGTATCTGAAGAAGCGTCTTTGGAAAAATAGGGATAAATAGGGAGAAACTGGTTCACAGATAGGGTGGTGAATGATTGAAATGGATTCTTGTGTATGGAAGCGCGTCAGACATCAAACATCAAACATTCAAACATCAAAGTGATCAACAATAAGTTGGTATCCCCTAAATATTTTAGTTATTAATAGATCGTCAACAAAGAAATGGAAACCATCCCTAACTCATGTAAATTTTTCTAGGTTTATTTTATCCTTCAAAACGCTTAAAAAAACGTACAAGAATGTACAGGGCTTCACAATTAGTCTTGTAATCGGTTCTTGCCACTATGTAGCTATTTATTTCAGCTTCTGTATATTGAATTAGAGCGTGCATTAAAAATGAATGTCAAATAATATGCGTTGGTGGTGGGAATTCTGAGAGAATATTCTGCCAAGAATATTCTTGGAACACCAACATGTTCGTCTTGACTGTTTGTCGACAATTTTAGCCGACTTGAGGCCGGTTTGGTCTTGCCGGCTGAATATTGACAGAAAAGTTGCTCGTGTGACCGCGGCTTAAATCATTGAATAAAATGTAGCCATAAATGTCCATTAATTACATGATGAAGTCACGACAGTTATCCTGAATATTGAATCATTAAATTATAGCAAGGGTATAATTCCTTTTGAAATACTCACTTCATAAGCTGTGTTGCTGAGACTATCTGAATTTCAGCTTGATGGTGAACTGTATCTAGCATCAGGCTTCCCATCCCCTCCAAACCTTGACTACTCTGGTTACCACAGCTACGTAGACACTTACCTTCCTAGTGAATCACCACATCTTTATGGTCTCCATCCAAATGCAGAGATTGGATTCCTCACCATGACATCAGAACATCTTTTCAAGACCGTGTTTGAACTGCAGCCACGTGATATGGGTAACTCAGGGGGAGTTATCATTACCAGGGAGGACAAGGTATGCCATAATTATGTTTCTCAGCATGAGTATCATGCATTACATAGTGAGCATTTTTACATTTTCACATATTCTCAATTTGATTCTCTCTCTCTCTCTCTCTCTCTCTCTCTCTCTCTCTCTCTCTCTCTCTCTCTCTCTCTCTCTCTCTCTCTCTCTCTCTCTCTCTCTCTCTCTCTCTCTCTCTCTCTCTCTCTCTCTCTCTCTGCTAAAGAACACACAATCTTCTACTTGTAAATAACTCAATTCATATGGTTCAGATATAGCTTTAATTGTTCCATACGGTTTAAAGAATACATCGGTAGTTTTTCGTCAATATAAGTAACTCGCCGCAAAGCCCCCCCCGGCCGAACTTTTTGGCTAGCTCCTGCGGAGGGCTATTGATGGGCGGGCCTTCGGCCCACCCTCTGTGTTTGGTGGGCCGAAGACTCTCCAGATAGCCCCTTCTAACTTTCCTGAAATCATGGATGTAGAAATGTATGTATTAACGCCAACCCATTCACATCACCCCCAACCCATTCACATCACCCCCAACCTATTCACTCACCCATTACCCATCACCCCCACCCATTCACTCACCCATTACCCATCACCCCCCACCCATTCACTCACCCATTACCCATCACCACACACCCATTCACTCACCCATTACCCATCACCCCTCACCTATACCCTCACCCATCACCCATCACCCCCACCCATTCACTCACACATTACCCATCACCCTCCACCCATTCACTCACCTATTCCCCATCAACACACACCCATTCACTCACCCATTACCCATCACCCCCCACCTATTCCCTCACCCATCACCCATCACCCCCCACCCATTCACTCACCCATCACCCCACACCCATTACCCATCACCCCACCCATTCACTCACCCATTACCCATCACCCTACATCAAGGTTTCCTCAATTCTCATAACCCACTTTTGTTTTCACAATTCTCGCTAATAGGCTACTAAAAACAAAAAAAACAAAAAAGTGATCGGATCATCTCATAAGTGTGCTTAAAACCTTCCCCTGGTCAAGCCGGTTCCAAAACTGTGCCATATGAGGGGATTCCGCAACGGGGGCGGAACCTATACCACACACACACACACACACACACACACACACACACACACACACACACACACACACACACACACACACACACACACACACACACACAGACAGACGACACACTTTCGCTTATATTATTATAGATAATGCTAGCGAATAACTGAGAGTACAATATAGCCTGATGAGTCATAATGGAGAATCTTTTCAATATTTTCAGACTGCTAAGTTTAGTAAGGAAAAACTGTTGAGGCTTAGAGGAGAATAGTTGGTGTTTACATGTATGAAATTTTGCCACAGGCTATGATACAATAAACAAAATTTAGATTAGAAGTATTAGATTGCTATCAGAGACAGTGCATGGGAATTTAATTAATTTGGTAATAGTACTTCAAGTATACTTATTTGATACTTTGATACCTACTATTGTCTAGAGGTTAATTCCTCATAGCTGTAGTATTCTAGCAATGCAGTCGGTCCTAGCGTCCCTATACTGTAAGTTCACTTGGTCCAGTAAGGAGTTTGTGGGTGCTCAGCATAGTGAGGTATATCTCGGTACTGGTGGTTCGTTTTAAACAGTCCACAGGTACTTGTTCAACTGGGATTTAATTTTGTCTACGGGTAAGCCGGGGATGTCTCTATGTTTATTGGGAGGCTGTTGCAGATTTTGTGCTCCTATAGGCATGGCCAAATCTATAAGGGGCAATTTATCTTGTCTGAGGGGCCCTCCAAACTCCCTTTATTATATTATGCAATGATGATACAATTTATTTTACTATTGAAAAAAATGTACAGAGTGTATGTGGGGGCATCAAGAAATATAGACAGGATGTTACCCGGGAATGCGAGGAGCGAGGGAACAACAGCATTATGTTCATGTCAACATTATCAAGGAGGTGGTGTCTATCCGACACCACAATATTATCAAAGATGTGTTACTGACACAGGCAGACACACATACATACTCATCCAAAATGATCACATGCTGATTGCATATATATTTCATCATACATGTACATATAATCTCTACCAGTGATATAACATCGCTTGGTTAACTACCCAATCGCGTCCTCGCGTGGTCTAGAGACATGTACCTAACCATGTTACAATATACGTATAATATGTACTAACGATTTTCGGCGTCGCTGCTAATGTTCCTTTTAACATACAAGGTGTGGGCTACCATGACAACATAGCAAAGCGGAATGACAATAATAATGTAATGGTTGATATAACAAGAGTAATGATATAAGGATAATGCACTTATAGTCATAAGGTAACAGGTAGTCTTTTACAGCAGTTTTCAAATCTGAGCTGTTAGAAAAAATGAACTCAAAGGCTGGTAGCAATGTGTTAAACACCCTGCATATTCATTAAGAAATGCGTTGTTAAACTCCACCGCTGAATAATACTCGAGTTATTGAGTAAGGACAAAATACCGTAGATTGGCCATGAGGGCGTGAGCAATTGCTCTGCCAGTTTTATTTATTTTATATATTTATTATTTTGACTTTGAGACCTGTTTCTTTAAACTTGAGGAGTACGGCTGCTTAGCTAAAAATATAATACATCGGATCTTTACTACCAATTATCATAGCATTACGATGTGCATATACATTCTTTGCATTTCAGAGAGTAATGAATCCTCTGAAAAGTGATCGGAGCTGACTTCAGACCAAATAGTATTGTAAATCAATTAAAATGTTCGCTGGGATTGCTAATGGCAGGAATCTCCCTTGACATAAACGACATGGGCACCTGGCTTCTATTTTAGGTTTATATATTTTATCTTTTCTATTTTGTTTGTGTTGAGACCTACATATTTAAGCTTGAGGTGTACGGCTTTATAAGCTAACAAAATGAGACTCCGGGTCCTTAACCCATTATTTCCAGAAAAATAAAATCCTTAAAAGCTTGTTAAAATATATTGTAATGGACCCGTTTACTCATACCTAAAACACGGAGTATTATGAAGCTTTGGATGCAATATAGGCTACATATCACTGTACTCATATTCTTTTTGCTGAGAAATGCACCATAAATTAAATATATGTTTTTTTTGGGGCCAAAATATCACAACACGGCGGAACGCGCTGTGATCGGTTGTGACGTAGTAGGTGTAGTCTCAGATCTCGCCTGATCAGCTGATCGACTTGTTTAGGCTCAGCAGACCGTCAGTACCTATCCATTCAACATGTCCCAGACAAAAAGAACATATTATGCTTGTTTTGTGCCAATGTGCAAAAACACCACAATTAAAACTCATGCTTGGGAGAGCTTGTAGGTCGTTTGCCTGTACGTTAAGCTTGGGATTGATGTCTTTTATGTATAGTGCTTCTAGAATTGGAAGTCGCCGCACATCTGCACACATGTCGACCAATTCTGTATTTTCTTCTAAAAATGTTCTTGTGATGATGATGCCATGCCTGTGAAGTCCTCCCCGCATCCTACATCGGCATGACGACAACGAAGCTGTCTCGACGTCTTACTTGCCATCTAACTTCCGGAGCCCCAAAAGGTCACCTATTAGAAAAACATGGCATCATCATCACAAGAACATTTTTAGAAGAAAATACAGAATTGGTCGACATGTGTGCAGATGTGCGGCGACTTCCAATTCTAGAAGCACTATACATAAAGGACATCAATCCCAAGCTTAACGTACAGGCAAACGGCCTACAAGCTCTACCAAGCATGAACATAACAAAGGCTAATAACAGCCTACTCACAGAGAAACAAAGCGAGGAGT